>JAJPUD010014632.1:0-40185 GCA_023553655.1 Myrmecobius fasciatus
CTAGAATATTGGAGCAGTTGTCCTTAATGATTTCTTATAGAATGCTATCCAGACTCTTTAGTTGGTCATGGGAATAATTTTTAAATTGTCTCATCTGCATCTACTTTCCTGGTTGGCTGTTTTTCCAGTGAGGTATTTCCCATTTTCTTCCATTTTTTCATTCTTTTTTTTAGTTTGTTTGACTTATTCTTGCTGTCTCACAGACTCATTAGCTTCTATTTGGTCTGTGATTTTTTTCAGTTAGCTTTTGTATCTCTTTTTCCATTTGGTTAATTCTACTTTTTCCTTCCTTTTTCAAGTTGTTGACTCTATCATGTATAGCTCTCATTCCTTAGCCTTTTTTCTTCTCTTATTTTCCTTTTAAAGTCTTTTGTGAGCATTTCCAAGAAATGTCTTTGGGCTTGAGACCAATTCATATCAGTCTTTGAGATTTCTTCTGCGGATACTTTGACTCAGTCTGAATTTATGTTTTAGTCTGAGTGGTCACTATAGAAATTTTCCATGGTCAAGGTTCTTTTCTATTTCTTGCTCATTTTCTTTCCTTTTCTTTTGGTTTTCCCTCCTTTTTTTTTTTTTTTTTTTTTTTTTTTTACTTTTATAGTTTGGCTCTGCTCCTGGAGTAAAGAGGATGCTGTCCTAAGCTTTCTGTGCAGCTCTCAGTCTTGTCTTTGAGCACAGGGATCTGATGTCTTTGCAGGGAGAGGGGAGAGTTGCCTGTTTTTTTTGTTTTTTTTTTTTCGTTTTTTTTTTTCAGCAAATAGCCTCATTTCTCAGAGTTTTCTTTATGATCTGGGATTAGAAGCTGCCCCAAGGATTTGGTCCTCTACTAAACTAGGACTGAATGTTTTAGCTGCTAATTTTCTGTGACTAAGACCCTCTCACCAGCTTTCCCAGGGTCTCTGTGAGCTGGGCTAAACACCCTTTTCACCCCAGTGAGACTGACCTTTCTTGAAGTTTTTCCAGTTCATCTTGAGCTGGAGAGGGGTTTCATTATGTCAGACTGTTCAGAGGCTTTGTTTCATGTTTTTTGGAGAGAAACTGGGAGAGCTCAAGCAACTTCTCAGTTTACTTGCCATCTTGATCCCCCCCAGAAGTCTTAAATTTATTTTTTTAATCTAATACCAAGACCTCACCATTGTAACTTTTATATTTACAAGAGCTGTATCATCATTTTATAACTCAGTGTTGATAATTATTAAATACTCAAGAATATGCTGTATTATTAAGAAGCTAGTTACTCATGCATATTCAATCACCAACTTCTGTTAGTCATCCCTCTATCTTAAGTCCTTCTGACTCCACATTCACCTACCTTAAAACCTTAGAGTCCGAAGGAGTCTCAAAGGAAATCTTATTAAATCCAGACATCAAGTCGGAGAACTGCAGTCACAGAATGTCTGAGTTAGGAGGGCCTTCCCCATGCAAAAGTTCCTGAATGAGAATTTCTTGTACATGATCCCCAAAAGGTTTTTCAGGTTCTACTGAGCTCTGTTAGGGGTCCATCAGATCATTGCTATAATAAGATATAGAATGTGCAAATATAATCAACATGACATTTGACAAAGTCATACTTGGAACACAATTATCCTCTTATTTCTACATATCACCTCTCTACCTTACATCATCTCTCAAATTCATCACTGATCACTTTAATTTGTGAGGCTTTTTTCTTCCCAATGCATGTCTAACTTCTCATTTTCTTCCTCAACTCTTATTCCCCTAAGTGACCAAATAGTTTTACCAAATAGCTTCTGCAACCAGCAATATTCAAATAACTGAAGGACTCTGTCCACTCATTCATCTTTTTATTGAGCTAAGAATTTCTCCCTATTTATGCACTTGTGATGGGCCCAAGTAGTGTTGAAGATGGCATATGGTATTTTGAATTGTTTCATACCATTTTGAAACTTAGTTAATCAAATTTCCTCTGAGAGGTAGAACTTAATATCACTCTGTATGCTTGCATGTTGTTTCCAGGCTGCAAAAAATTAGCCATCTTTCCTTGGAAAAAAATCTTTTTGGGAAGTGGAACATGGTTTAGTAAGTTGAAGAGTGAATCTTTGGACTAGGTTCCTCTGCTTGTATAGAGTTCTCAGAACAATAACAATCATGAGTTCACAGCTCCATCTAATGGACTTTTTAAGGATTTTTATTTTTCCCCCCAGTTCTAGGGATAACTTTTAATAAAAATGAAATCTCAGACAGATAATCATCTTTTATAGTTACTGGTTTGGAGTATGAGGGTATAGGCACAGAGATGGATGGTATGTATTGATGGGGAAGGAGAAAGAAAAGATATACAAACAAGAAAGCATCTCCCATAATGGCAAAGATCCATCAAAAAGGAAAGTAAAAAGAATGACATCCACCAAACAGATTGCAAAATACATGATATGATCCTAGATATACATCTAGCTGCTTCTTTTATCCAATACCTCACTATGGGACTCAAAGGAAATAGCTCTTCAAGGTAAGGACAGAAGGAACTAATCTTTGGCATCTGATTCCAGTTTGAAAAGTCTTCAAGAACAGGCTTATTAATTAATGTGTCTGTCACCTAATACTAACTTAATTAAGTGTCAAAAAAAATCTGAATCATTAAGCTGTGCTTTTGGTTCCCACACAACTCGCCTCCCTAAATTATTCCCCAAAACACCTACAGAGAATAATGCATTTAAATATTTTCTAAGCATACTGTCCTATTCTACATTGTAGAAGAATTCAAACTTTTCCTTATTAGTAAGGGACCAAATCAATTATTTCAACTAACATAGGGATGTCCCTGGCTCTCTGGGATACATGGTGTCTTTTTCACCATTATTGAATTTGTGAAACTTTCATAGGCCCACTAAATGACCCTGGATAAGACTTGCAGAATCATTGCCTTGGAAATTCACTCTTGAGAGTCAAAGAAAAATAGATTATACTAGACATGAGAAAGCAATATTTTCTCTAGATTGATACTGCACAGGAAGCCACACTGAACTGTTGCCTATAATGGTAGCCAGTATAGTTTGTGTCAAAAAGTTTTATACAAATGCTGTGACAGAATGGTAAAGGTAAAAGAAGCACATTAATCTTAAGATATACTAGCTTAAGAAAGAAAGGAAGAGGCAGAGAGAGGTAAGGGGGGGGAGAGGAAAAGAGGAAAGGAGGGAGGAGATTATGAAAGATATTCCTAAGAGGTGAGATTTGCAAATGATGAAGTCTGGCTGAGCCAGAAAGCAGGGATTTATTTAGATTTATTCTCTTTATATATAATCCATCTAAATTTACTATTAACTTTTTGTCTTCCCCATTAGATTATAAACTTTTTTTGAAAAGACACTATTTGATTCATTATACATGTATTCCTTATCACCTACCAATGTATATGATTTATAGTAGGTGGTTAATAATTTAATTACTGTTAGATTTGTTCAGAAAGTGATGTCATCAAATCCACTAAGACTAATTCACCTCAAATGGTCATCATCAAGCCATCCAAAAACTGTTCAATCAGAGTAGGGATAGTATAAGGCAATTCCTTTCACTGTATTCCAAAGAAGTAGGCCTTCTTCATACCACTGTTATTTATTTTTCAGCCAATCATTGGAACCACACTGGTTCTTATGAAAAACTAGCTTGATTTTTAGGAATCTGACAAAAATCTTTCAGAATTCCTGAAGAAATGCATCCATAATATCAACTGTTATTTTCCCTAAGGCAAGAAAATGGCTTAGCAGATAATTTGCCCTTCCTATCCCCTCCATGTAAAATATCCAGAGGGCTATTTTTAGCCTTAAAAAAACTTAGAGGCATATGTCCATAAACAGCATGTACTGATTCATTAAACCTGGAAAAATCCTCAGCCTACTACAAGATTAAGGCTGAGTATCATCCAAATTCTAGGCTTCTACTTCCAAACTTTGCCTCAAGAAACATCTTTTTTATTTTGATTTTGTTTTTGTTGTTTTGTTTGTTTGTTTTATTTTAATTTTTATTAAAGCTTTTTACTTTTCAAAAGATGTGCATGCATAATTTTTCAACATTATCTCTCCAATATATATTAAACATCATCACAAGATATATTAAATACAATATATGCATACATATTTATACAATTATCTTGCTATACAAGAAACATCAAATCAAAAAGGAAAAAAATGAGAAAAAATAATATGCAAGCAAAAAACAACAAAAAGAGTAAAACTGTTATATTGTGATCCACACTAAATTCCCATAGTCCTCTCTTTGAGTGTAGATGGCTCTCTTCATCATAAGATCATTGGAACTAGTCTCAATCATCTCATTGTTGAAAATAGTCACATGCATCAGAATTGATCCTTGTATAATATCGATGTTGCCGTGTACAATGATCTCCTGGTTCTGCTCGTATCGCTCGGCATCAGTTTATTCAAGTCTCTCCAGGCCTTTCTGAAATCATCCTGCTGGTCGTTTCTTACAGAACAATAATATTCCATAACATTCATATACCATAATTTATTCAGCCACTCTCCAATTGATGGGCATCCATTCAGTTTCCAGTTTCTAGCCACTACAAAAAGGGCTGCCACAAACATTCTTGCACATGTGGGTCCTTTTTCAGGAAACATCTTTCTTCCTTCCCAGTCCCAATCACTTTCTTTATAGTGTCCAGTGGTTTATAAGTTTGAGCCACTGTAATATGTCTGCTTCATCGTTTCTGGATACCCCTACTTCAAGAACAGTAGTGTAGGGGCAGCTAAGTGGTCACAGTGGATAGAGCACCTGTCCTGAAGTCAGGAAGACCTGAGTTAAAATCTGGCCTCAGACACTTAACATTCCCTAGCTGTGTGACCCTGGGCAAGTCACTTAACCCCAATTGCCTCAGGGAAAGAAAAGAACAGTAGTATAATGTTGTAGTTCTAACAAGTATAATAGCAATAGCAGCAGCAACAATACACTTTAAAATTTTATAAAACACTCTATTTTTTCCTCACCAAAGTGCTTTAAAGTAGGCACTATTATTAACTCCATTATATAAATAAGAAATTAAAGCTACAAAACCTTAATTACTTGTCCTGGACCACATAGGTATTGAGTATCTGAGGTGGTATTTTTTCAGGTTTTCCATTGTCCTATCTACACAGTTATAAACATATCAAATTTGACAAAAGAAAAAAAAAAGCACAAAACTTCTCAACCATTAGGATAATGCTAGGAAAGAAATTGGAAGATGAAAGGAATATTCAGCAGAGGCAGATGATGTAAGACATGAGTATAGAGGAGATAAAATATGATCTAAGATATAATTTAATAAGTTATATAAGACTAAAATCAGAAATCTTAATGATAACAAGGTATTCATATTGTAGTAGTTAAGGCAAATCAATCATGTGATAGTTTGTAAGTTCAAAATGTAAGTTCCTATGCCAGAAATGAACAAATCAGACAATGCAGTTGAGTTACAATTTATCTCTACCCAATCCACAGAAGCATAGGTCCTCTCATTCATGAATAATGATGATATAAATCATTCAGGGTAGTCTCTTCTATCTTTTGCTAACTCAGCAACCAAGCTATAGGACTATTCATCATATATCCACACATTCATATTATAGATACACACACACAAAATCTCATGCTGGATGACCTGCAAACAACTCAAACTCAACCAGTCCCAAATTGAACTCATTCATTTTCTTTCCAAACCCACCCCTTTTCCAAATTTCCATATACCTGTCAAAAGCAACACCATTTTTCTAGTCTTCTGGGTTTATAACTTCATCATTAGTTTTAACTGCTCACTCTGCCTTACATAACATATTTAATTCATTGCCACATTTTACTATTTTTGCCTCTGCATTCTGCGCATCTAATAGTTTTTACTCAGTTTAGATTCTCATCACTGTTCACCTAAAGCATTATAATGGCCTCCTAAGGGATATCCTCTTTTCCGGACTTTCCTTACTCCAATCCATGATCTACACATTTTCCTAAAGTACAAGTCCAACAATATGACTTGCCTTCTCAATTAGCTTAAGCACATCCTGTTGCCTGTAGGATAAAATATAAATTTCTCTATCTAGTTTTTAAGGCCCTTCAAAATCTGGGCCCAACACATTGTTCCACCTCATTTGGCATTATTCCTCCTCTTGAACTCTATGATCTAGCCAAATTAGCCTTCTCCCTATTCCTCAAACATGACATTTCATTTCCTGTGCCAGTCTGTTGTACATGACCATCTGCCTTGGCTGGAATATACTTTTCCCTTACCTTTGCCTCATAGAATCACTCTCTTCTTTCAGACTTGCGTAAAACTCTAGCAATTATATGAATTCTCTCTATGTCTTTTCAAACTGTTAGTGTCCTCAATTCCAAACTAGTTTGATGTGGATTATAGATATTTAATAATTAAATTTCTGTTTATTTTCTTTAAGTGGATTTTGTATTTCTTCTATATGTACATATTATACAAATAGGAGAGTAGCACTGGAAATTGAGGGAATAGAGTTAGGGTTGAAGCAAGAAGTAGCATTTGAGTTGAGCTTTAAATAAAGCTAGTGATGGAAGAAGGAAGAGTTGATGGAGAGTGAAATAATGCTGGTGGTGGGAAAAAAGAAATTAAGAATCAACAGTGTACAACTTAAAAACCAAAAGAAATCAAAAAGATATAGGGCAAGTGTAATTTTCACCTGTATATACAAAACAGCTTCAGGAGAAACAAAGTCCCTAATGATGTTTTCCCCTTTGTCTAAGAATATGTATCACCATTGGTATGTTGGTAAATGTACAATAAGCCTATGTCTGAAAAATGTATAGACATATGTAGATTTCACACACATGAAAATGACACATTTAAATTGATCTACAATATCAACAATTTCTCCCTAATATTGTCTCGTCAATAAAAAATTCACTTCCTACAAATTGGCTTTGGAAATGTAAATATAAAGGAAAACTATTTGCCAAGAATGGAAATTGTAATTAAAAGTGGAAAGAGAAGGTCCTTTCTTTTCTTAAAAGTCAATTTGTAGCATGCGCTGATTTTTCAAAGTGTAGAGATTCATAATGAAATGTTATCATTCAGCTGGCTAAACCTAACTCTATCTCACTCTTCCATCCAGGAAATACCTTATTGATTTATTCCTTAGTGATCGTTCTCTGAGGAACTGAGTGGGATTATTTGACTGATACTGGGTTATCAGCAGTCTCTATTAAATACATGAAAACTATTTTAGTGTTCCTAAAAGAATGAAGACCCTCCTCCTGAGTTTTTTCAAGAAGAGAGGAAAAATAAATTCTACAGTTGGAACAAGCATCTCAAACTAGTCCAATCTGAATGGTACACTGAGTGGATGAGGGGAAATCATGTGAAATAATACTGGAGATTTGACTAGAGCCAGGTTATGGAAGCCATTAAATACTATTTTGAGAATATGAAATAGAGCACCAATTAAGACTTTTTTAAGCAAATGATAATTTTGATTAGATCTGTGGTTTAGAAAAACATATTTTTGCTATGTGAAGAATGAGCAGTAGAGGAGGGAAAACTAAAAACAGATAAGGTAAGTAAGAGCTTTAAATATAGTGTCAGATTGATTAAATAATCTTTAAAATTCCTTCTAACTCTAAATCTCATGATATATTGAGACCCTGAAAAATCTGGAATTTCATGATTTGCTTTGCAATTATCTTAAATGTCAATTTCATGTATGCCTTTCTTGCTTAAACCAAATGATTAATCAGTAATTCTTTATTAATTGTGAAATATTTAGCAGTATGTATATCTTTCAAACTCACATATTGTCCTGGTGCCAATTCCCAGTCTTTGCCATGATTCCTCATGTTTATACTAGCTTCTGGATGATAAGAATCTCTCCCTTATGGGGCTCCTTTAGGTATATCTTGCTGCATCTTTTCTTTCCTCACCAGGGACATTCCCCCTTTCCACTTTAAATTTCATCTTCCATTCTTGGCAAATGACTTGGAGTTCTAATAATATTTATCTTCCCCAAGCCAAAATCCTGAGTGAATTCAGTGAAATAGCTATACAAACAATTGCTTTGTCCCTTTTGTGGACAAAGCACTAAGCTAACCCATTGTCTCTGTTCTTCTCTAGTCATTTTAGTTGTCACGATAGAGGAATCTGGAAAGGACATACCTCTATTCAGTTCTACTATACTAAATTGCAATTCCCTCCCTCAAAATGGCAAATAGATCACAGGAAGACAATCTCTTTTGTTCCATGCTGAGGCAGCATTTCTACACGGGGTCTGATTTCATCAATGTGAAAAACTGAGCCTCCTCTCAGTAAATGTGTGTGTGTGTCTGTGTATTCATGCTAAAGTCCTTTGTAGTCAAAAATAGGAGACTGGATTGAACAATGGGCAAACATTAGCTTTCTCAGGGTGGTAAATCCTGGAGTATCATATTCCATTGATACCTGGTCATTGAAATGAATGGGAAGAGAAATGCTATACAAGCATATACACACACACACACACACACACACACACACACACAACACACACACACACACCCTAGGAATCATATTCAGTATCTAGGAAGCTACAAATTTACTTAAAATATGGAAAGATGAGATCAGAAAATATTAATTCATGAGATTAATGCTAATAAGAATCAATGTAAAATGGACAATATATGTCAAGTAAACATTTGATTGTCTTTCAGTCTAAAACCATTTATTGAACCCCTAGCAGATATACAAAGATTCGAAAAGTACCTTATTGGAGGATGTAATAAGTACATTAGCTGATTTTGTGTGGGACAAAAACACTGCATAAAAAGTGCACTTTTTGATTTGAATTTTGAAGGAAGATAGGTATAATAAGAGAAGTAAAGAGGGAGAATATTCCATCACAAGGAAAGCTAATGCTGACCTCAGAGAACAAACCTGCATACTTCAATACCTAAGTCTATGATGCAAATTGTAGTCCCTTGCATGCCTTTGTAAGCAGTCCTAATGAAGTTTTGTACCTAGTCCCAAATCTTTTAATCATGAATTTTCTTCCCTAACCAAGGAGAAATCATGGGACAAGAAGTGTTGCCCAACTCAATCTTACCTCTTTCCAGTTTGATCAAAACTGGCATAAGATAGGGATCCCTCCCAGCCAAGAAGCAGCACTGGAAAAAAGAATTTAATGAGGAACTAACAACAACAACAACAAAATCTCTCTCTCTCTTTCTCAGTGTATATATATACATATATGTATGTATGTATATATATACATATAAACTAGATGTGGAATAAAGCAGCCTATCTCTCCATTTCAGACCAGCCATATAGACTGACACCACACAGAAAAAAAATTGTTTTGTTGATGACTGAATCTCTAGTAACTAGTTGCCCATAAGTTATAATATATATATACATATATACGTATAATTATTAGGTTTTGGGGGGAAATAATTTAGAATAGTATATAGAAAACTAACTTTAGAGACAAGAAGACATTAGTTCAAATTAAGTCCTCACTTTCACATATTTTGCTTGTCATATTCTGGAAAAATGCCTTAATCTCTTATCTGAGGAGGAGATGATTGAAAATTGGTGGATCTGCTAAATATAAATGTCCCTAATACAATTAACACAATTAAATTCTCCTTAGCTACTTCTACTTTTGCCTCTTGCCAACTCAATGTAGACTCCCAAGGCTAGATGCTTGGTATTTTTCATTCTTTCTATGCTGTCCCATTATTGAGTCTTTTTACAATTATATTTGTCATTGGGGGTAAAAATTTGTAATGGAAAGCTTTGTAAAGATCAATTTTGGGGAACTACCCATACATATGTTATACAAATAAAAAGCATTAATAAAAAAAAAACAATTATATTTGTCATGCAACTCTTTGAGAATTGCAGAATCTTTATAATAGCTTCATGCGATAGATTACATAGAGATTATCATCCCCAAAATACAGAATTTTGGAATTGGAACAGATATCAGTGAAGAAATATCTAGTCTAACTGATAGTTAGCAAGAATAACAATTACATTTTCAATAAGGGATTAATTGGGGTTTGCAAGAAATCATCCAGGAAGGAAGAAACAATTTCCCTCCTGAGGCAACTCATTCCAATTTGGAATAGCTCTACTGCTGTAATTGCTAGGAAGTTATCCCTTACATTTAGTTGTATTGTGTGTGCCTATAACTTCTACTTCTTTAAATCTAGCAAGATAAATATATTCACACATATTACATATGGCAGCCCATTGAAAAACTGAAGATAGAATTAATGACCCCAATCCACTAAATTGTATTTTGTTCAAAAAGTCCTTCAAATCTTCAATTGATTATTTTTATGCCATTATCTAAAGAACATTCACTATGTTCATCATCTCTCTCTCTCTGATTGCTCTCCAGTTTATCAGTTCTTTTTGAAAATGTGGCACCTAAAACTAGTGGTTGTAGTAATTGTTGCCCATCATTTGTTTTTTGAAAAGGACAAAAGATATTACTGAATGAATTCTTGATTCATACACGAAATGGATTTAACTGAGACAGAATTGTGTAAAGTCTTCAGCCTCCCTCTTTTTCAGTGTCATCAAAGTCCAGTGGAAGACAAAGGTCAAGACAATTAACAATAGTTTAATATGAAGAATTGCTCATATGATAGGGATACAGTTACTAATGTGTCTAGATTCTCTTATGTCTTGTACTACCTACATTATACTATCCTAATTATATTAGACTATCTATCTAATAATTCCATAAAAATGAAGAAAATAAGATTAAATTTACATGTTATGTGCTTCATGAAGTTATGATCATTGTTAAATCTTTCTGCTTTTCTGTCTGGATCCAGAAACCATCTCTTCAAGCAAGTATTATAGATTTTTGTCTGGAAGTTCAAGTCAAATGCATTGATATGCATGATATGATATGATATGATATGAAGACTCTATTCTCTTCTCTCTTTCTACACTTGAAAACATTTATGTTTCTTAATTCCTACATTTTAGCATTCATAACCAAATCAAATGCAGAAACAGAAAGTGCAGAAAAGAAAAATAAAGATAAAATGGAGAAGGCAAAGAATATCCATGAGGTAGATTGATAAGAAGGAATAAATGTCCAAAAGATTATGTTTTTTTGTACATAAAGAGCATGCCACTAAACCACCATTAGTCTATATACTTTCAACTTGTTTTCTAATATTAGGATGGTTTTCAAGAGCTTGGTCCTGAGGGCTATACACAGTTACACAGTTAAAGAAGGATGTGGACACTATCCAAAGAGTTACATCTTATTCATGTAGTCCATATTAGCAAGTATATCTAAATTATAATCTATAGAAGTGTTTAGTCTATTAGCTCCTTGATAATAGGGATCATAATTTACTTTCTTTGCTGTCTTCAGATTACTACAGTGCCTTGCACATGTGAGTCTTTTATAAATATTTCTTGATAGACTTTTGTCATTGTTTTGCATTTGAAAAAATATCAATTCAAATTTATAAGGGAAAATGACAGCTGAGCTTATCTAAGCAAATAAAGAAATATAACAACAATAATCCAACAACCCTTCCAAGAGAGTGGAAAGGATAATGCAGAAAATATACCGGGAAAATGAATGTATAGCACAAAATTAAAGAAGCCGCTAGTGTATCTGTGCATAACAAGCACTGAACTAAGGGGAATACCCAGAGACCAGGAATCAAATAGATTCATAATGAAAAAAATAAAGAAAGAAAAGAAAATCTTTGCAAATTAAGACAAAGACTTTGATAATTGCAGTCATTTCTCTCCAAATGACATGAGTGACTTGCATGTTAACAGGAAGAGTTTCTGTGGATACTGAAGAATATCAATACAGGGCAGTCAAGAAGGGAAGAATAGAGTCAACAACACTCCCACTAGCACTGATTTCTTGGGAAATCACTGTCCTATTAGTGGTGGGCAGATCATTTCCACAACTGAAATTTTATCTGCCTCATTGCCTGCAGGTTACTCTCTCCCCTCATGACTGTCCTAAAAATGGGAATTGATGAAGAGAAGGTTTGTGGACTACCATAGTCCTAAGAGCAGACAAAAGACATATAAGAGAAACTGTGTATATTTTAACAACTCCATACCTATAAATTTATCTCACTTTTCTTTTTTGCTTTTTTCTGTTTGATTTGCTTATAGTAACCATAAATCTAATATTTCTCTGGTACACCAAGGTTTACAAAACATCTTCTTCCCAATAACCCCCCAAAAAGGTAATGAACTAGTACTTATTCATTTATTCCATATGTGTTGCATATATATATGTATATATATATATACATATATATGTGTGTGTGTGTGTGTATGTATTATGTAATGCAGGTATGTACACATACTCACATATCTAAAAGTATATTTTATAAAAGTTGATTAATTAACAAACATTTATTAATCCCAGTCACTGTACTAATGTACTTTTGTATGTACATGGCATACAAAAACAAAGAATGAAAAAGTTCATATTCACAAGGGGTTAGAGTCTAATGAAGGAGAAATATATATATATGCTTAGAGAGATTTTACATACTTAATATATAGGTATACTATATATATCATATATAACACATGTATACATACAATGCTTGTGTTCGTATAGATAACATGTACATATTTGTACATATTAGATATATGTATGTACATTTATATTATATAAATAACAATAAAATATAATGTATAATAAAATATTGAATAGATTATAACCTAATTAAAGTCAAGAACTGTTTCTTTTCTTTTTTGCTTTTTGATCTCTAGGGCACAAAAAAAGGCCTTTATTATTATAACTTTAATAGATATTTCCTGATGGGCTGGTTAATAATCCAAATTTTATTTATGTTAATCTATTAATTATATAATTTCAGAGTATTAGTCAGTGTTAGTGATCACATAGGAACTCAAGGTAGAAATTTCATCTACAGGATTCTCAAGACTCCTAACAATTGGTTATCCAGAATTCACTTAAATATCTCTGATTGTGAGAAACTCATTATCTCACAAATAATCATACTCTACTTTTGGACAGTTTAAAATGTTATAAAGTTTACCTCAAATGTTGAACTGAAATCTGCTTCTCTTAAGCTACCATTGATTCATCTTAATTTTGCATTTTGAGAACTAATCAGAGGAAGTAAAATTTTTCTTCCTCGTGAAATCTCTTAAATTACTTGACGATAATTATCATTTACTCTTTCCCCACCCGAGTACTTTCATAATTCTATTTCTAAATTTCAATATCTGCATTTTTCCCAGCTGATACGTAATATGATCCAAGCCTTTTACCATCATATGTGTGTCTTCCTTTGGACACATAGCAGTTTCTCCAGGCCATTCCAATGACTTTGTGTCCCATCCTCAACACAGTACTCTAGGGTTTTATTGCTCAAAACAATAATAGACCTCCCTTAATGGAGCCTGCATCATCTCCTGCAGTTGCCACGTCCCACTGGTGACTGATATAAACACCTTCAGACCATAAAAATCCTCAAATTTTGCTCCTTACTCCTTTAATGAAAGGTGAAAAGAATTTAAATGACCAGACCAAACAAACAAATGATAAGTTACTAAGGCTGATCAGATCAAGTACTCCTGAGTCCAGGGTGATTCTAAGTTAAATGTTTTATCAACAATAACACCAAGCTGTCATTCAGAAATAAGACAAGCTCCTTCTCCCACATTCTAGGAGAAAAATAAATCAGCAACATAGAAATGGAAGACATTAAAAATTGTTCATAAAGGAAGCAGCATTATAACAGGGCTTTAAAAGTTGGTTAGAATATAAAAAGTCAAAAAGGGGAAAAATAATATTTCTGCATACTTAATGTATGAATAATATTACATGGCAAGAAGCTTAGGAAATATTTCAGGATGAGAATAATCTTATTTATCTGGAATATGGCATACAAAGGTCCACATTAGATATGTTTATAAGCAAGGGTGACAAAATACTATGAGAAGGCATGAGTGTCAGGCAAAGAAGGTTTAAACTATTCAACTATTTTCCTTACAAATAAAGCATATTCCTTACAAATGTAATATCAATAAGAAAATAGTCAGTGGTAAGGTATGGCTCAACCATGCTGTGGCCAGTTTTGGCAGATCTTGGTTTTGTTTTTTTATCCTCTCAATTTCCCATATCCTTCTCTCTCTCTCTATGTCTCTGTCTCTGTCTCTCTCTCTGTCTGTCTCAGTCTCTGTCTCTCTCTGTCTGTGTGTGTGTATGTGTGTCTCTCTCTCTGTCTCTCTCTCTTTCGCTCTTTGTCTGTCTCTCTGTTTCTCTCTATGTCTCTCTGTCTCTCTCTTTTTCTCAGTAAAGAGGAGCAGATCAGAAAAGAATAAATGGATAAGGGATAGATGGAGTTTTCTCTGTGTTCTAAAATTCTGTCCTGGGTTTTCCCATCTACCAACTGCCTACACAAGTTTTTCTTGCCCACTCTGTCCTTAGAAAACTATTTTCTGCCTGAGCAGTTCTGCACATGGGCTCACTTACTAGAAAAAGACAATCATCCACAACTCCCTTGAGTAAATTTCACAGCTGTGCTCAGGCACACTGTGCTTGCTAATAATCATGTCCCAAAGGGTACTGGCAGGACCCCTATCTCCTCCTCCCTGTCCTTTTTATGTCTTCACTCCTCAATACTCTTACTCTTTCCACTCCCTCCTAAAGAGAAATCAAGTCTAAGCTTCAAGCTATAACTACAAATGTCCCACGACCTTGAATTCAATAAGCAAAACAAAACTTTTGCTCATCTTTCCAGACTTGCAACAACCAAAAGAATGTTGCTGTCTGATTAGCCGCTTCTTGCTGAGAACTATGGCATCACAGTAGAGGAAGGAATGGTTTTGTATCACAGACACTGACATTTAAAAAATTGGGCAAAACTCACAATGAATAAAATATGCAACAGCTTTCCCAAACCATGGGCAAGGAAGTGGCGCAACTGAAGAGAGATTACAGGTTTATGCACGCAGAGCTAAAAGGTCCCATCTGATACATTTAATCCAAACCCACCAAATCCCCAATTTTACAAATGTAAACCTTAAATGTGGAGAGATTCAGTGATTTGAACCAAGGTGTTATTCTCCCCATTACATTACCCTGTGTTCTAAATGTCTTAGTGCAGAATAAATTTATAAGAAATTTAAAATACATGCTTTGTGTCTACCTATATTGCATTCATGTACATTAACTTCCCATAGAATGTAAAGTTCTTGATGGCAGGGATTATTTTTGATTTTTTTTGCATAAACTAACTAAATTATAGTACCCAGCATGGATGAAGTGGTTAAGGATTTTTTAAATGATGGTTCAGGGTTACATGGACTAAAAGGGGCAAAGTCATAATTCCAATCCAGATATTCAATAATATTCCAGTTAATTCTACAGGGTTCTGTTTCCAATAAAATTTGAATATATTAATATAGTTGGATGTGGAAATGACTGTCTAATCTTACACTGTAAATTGTAGAGAGGTTTCAAGCACCTTTTAAAATACTGCTGTAAATTTGAAACTAGGCTCAAAAAGTTATCAAACTGTGCATATCCTTTGACCCAGCAGTGTTTCTATTGGGCCTATATCCCAAAGAGATCTTAGAGGAGGGAAAGGGACCCACATGTGCAAGAATGTTTGTGGCAGCCCTTTTTGTAGTGGCTAGAAACTGGAAACTGAATGGATGCCCATCAATTGGAGAATGGGTGAATAAATTATGGTATATGAATATTATGGAATATTGTTCTGTAAGAAACGACCAGCAGGATGATTTCAGAGAGGCCTGGAGAGACTTGCATGAACTGATGCTGAGCGAAATGAGAACTAGGAAATCAATGTACATGGGAACAGAAAGATTATATGATGATCAATTCTGACAGACGTGGTTCTTTTCAACAGCAAGGTGATTCAGCCAATTCCAATGATCTTGTGATGAAGAGAGCCATCTGCACTCAGAGAGAGAACTGTAGGAACTGAATGTGGATCACAACATAACATTCTCACTCTTTTTGATGTTGTTCATTTTCATTTTGTTTTCTTACTCATTTTCTTTCCTTTTTTATCTGATTTTTCTTGTGCAACAAGAGAACTGTATAAATATGTTTATGGGTATTGGATTTGATATAAAAATAAAAATAAAATACTGCTGTAAACTTTCTTGGGGAAAGAAAGAAGGGGAAGAAAAAAAGAAAGGAAAATGGAGTAGTAGGGAGAGAAGTCAAGAGAAAAAGACAGTGAAAAAAGAGACAGAGAAGCACAGAAAAACAGAAAGAAGGGAGGGAAAAAGGAGACAAAGAAGAGAGACAAAGAAGGGAAGAAAAAAGAGGAAGGAAGAGAGAAAGAGACAAGGGGAGAGAAAAGAGAGAGACAGGGAAACAGAGGGGAGAGGGAAAGGAAAGCAGGGAAAGAGAAGAAAGAGTAGGAAGAGAGAGAGAGAGAGAGAGAGAGAGAGAGAGAGAGAAAGAGAGAGAGAGAGAGAGAATCAATATAAGCACATAGTTAATTTCATGGTGATTGATTCAAGGATTCCCTTTCCCCTTTTCTACTGTGTGGTCTAGTGAAAAATTCAATAAAAATCAGTTTATCTTTATCTTGAGACAAAACTCAATATAAAAATACATACAGCAAATAAACAAAGTTTAAATAGGACAGAAAACTCCCTAGGCAAAGCAACACATTATGGTGGGAAAAGACAGCAGGAAGAAGGGAAGAAAATATAATTTCTCTATTTCTCAGTAGCTAAGACTATCTGGAAAATGACAAAAGTTTGTCCAGGCAAATTGTTCTTTAAGTAACACAGTGAGTTACAGGAAATTTCACATACTTATGATTATATTGAGGTTAACATTAACTTCATTTACAACAAAGTGGCTCCCAGCATTGGAATATATCCTCAGACTCCAGGCTACTTTTACAATCTTCAGAAACCAATGGTTTCTGGCTTCCTGATGCTATGAGCATTCAAGGAATGATAAGTAAGAGGGTTAGAGATCCATGCAATCTCAGCATCAGTTTAAAAAAATTAAAGATATTTATCCTGAATAAGAGAAGATTTAGTTGAGATCATTGTTTTGCAAAGTATTTGAGGATTTGACCCACTAAGAGGTATTGTGATTGTTTTTATTTGTCCCTAGAAGGTAGAACTAGAAGGAAAGAGAAGTTAAATTGCAACAGATTTTGATTTGCTATGAGAGAAGTCACTTCACTAGATGTTTAATATGGATCTAAACATGACAAATTACATTTTTAGACCTGAAAGAAACCTTCCACCCCTCTTATTGTACAAATAAGGAAATCCAGATTCTTACATCTTTTGTGGATTGCCTGAGATGTCTTAATAAGTAAAAGTGGTACCTGATTCCCAAGTAATATAATTCCAAATTCAGTCTGTTCACCCCCATTTTTTCTAGTCTTTTTTAAAGACTTAGATGGACTGTGCATTTCTGCATTTCTGGAAATTAATTACCATTGAGACATGAAAAAGTAAGCACTAGGAGGCAGAGCCAAGATAGTGGAATAAAGGCAGGAATTTACACAAACAATCCTACATACTGTTCCAAATTCCTTTAAATAATGACAGTAAAAAAAAAAATTTAGAGTGTTAGAGCACCCTGAATGGTGGACCAGAATATTTACTAGCCAAAAAGAATTTAGAAGGTCAGCAAGAAAGGTCTTTAATACCAGGATGGAAGTCCAGTGTGCAGTCCTGGTGCAAGTCCTGCAGTTATAGCCGGAACACAGCCAGAACTGACCTCTAAGCAGTGCTGGTGGCTTCCAACTCTGAGCCCAAAGACAACAAACAGGGCTTGGAAGATCAGAAGAAAAGACCTATGGATTCAGGGTGGGACCCTAGCTTGTAATCTGAGACCAGGCTACAACAGAGCATCCCTAGCTCCAACTTTAGCTAAGCCCTAGTGTCAGCAAGGTGGAACCTCTGAATCAGTAGTAATGCAATAGACTTCTAGATCTCTTGGCCTGGGAACAACAGGGAGGACTTGGAGTATCAGTGGAGTAGGTCTGTGGCAATAGGGTGAAAACCTGATGTGTAGTCCCAGTGCAGTTCCAGGACCCAATCGCAGGGCCTGAGTGTCAGCAAAGCAGGACTCTATTTAGCACACTAGATCTCATAGCTACAGTGGGGCAGGGACACTCCTAACAGCTGCAGGTGAGGTCCCTAAATGGATCTCTGCATGCAGGTGATGAACAAAACCCCTGAAACTTGGGACAGGGCACTCTTCACTCTGAAAACAATTCAACAAAGAATTAAAAACCAAGTAATAGGCTAGGAAAATGAGCAAGCAACAGAAAAAGTTTCTGATCATTGAAAGTTACTATAGTGGAAAAAAAAACCTGGAAACTGAATGGATGCCCATCAGTTGGAGAATGGCTGTATATGGTATATTAATGTTACGGAATATTATTATTCTGTAAGAAATGAACAACAAGATGCTTTCAAAGAGGCCTGGAAAGACTTACATGCTAAGTGAAATGAGCAGAACCAGGGTATCATTGTACATGGCAACAAGATTATACCATGATCAATTCTAATGGATATGGCTTTCTTCAACAATGAGATGATTTAGAGCAAATCCAATGATTTTGTGATGGAGAGCCATCTACACCCAAAGAGAGGACTGTGGGAATTGAGTGTGGTTCACAACATAGCATTTTTTACTCTCTTTGTTGTTGTTTGCTTGTATTTTATTTTCCTTCTCATTTTTTTTCTGGTTTGATTTGATTTTTCTTGTGCAGCAAGGTAATTGTATAAATATTTATGCATATATTGGATTTAACATATATTTCTATCATGTTTAAACATATATTGGACTACTTGCCATCTAGAGGATAAGATGGGTGAGGGGAGGATTGGAACACAAGGTTTTGCAAGGGTTAATGTTCAAGAAATTGAAACTATTTCTGGTCACATGAAAAGGTGCTCCAAGTCACTATTGATCAGAGAAATGCAAATTAAGACAATTCTGAGATACTGCTACACACCTGTCAGATTGGCTAAAATGACAGGAAATCATAATGATAACTGTTGGAGGGGATGTGGGAAAACTGGGACACTGATACATTGTTGGTGGACCTGTGAACGGATCCAACCATTCTGGAGAGCAATTTGGAACTATGCTCAAAAAGTTTTCAAACTATGCATACCATTTGACCCAGCAGTGTTTCTACTGGGCCTATATCCCAAGGGAAAGGGACCCACATGTGCAAGAATGTTTGTGGCAGCCCTTTTTGTAGTGGCAAGAAACTGGAAATTGAAAGGATGCCCATCAATTGGAGAGTGGCTGAATAAATTATGGTATATGAATGTTATGGAATATTATTGTTCTGTAAGAAACGACCAACAGGAGGATTTCAGAAAGGCCTGGAGAGACTTGCATGAACTGATGCTGAGTGAGATGAGCAGAACCAGGAGAACATTATACACAGCAACAAGACTATACGATGATCAATTCTGATGGACATAGTTCTCTTCAACAATGATGTGATTCAAACCAGTTTCTATTGTTCAGCGATGAAGATAGTCATATACATCCAGAGAGAGGCCTGTGGGAACTGAGTGCAGACCACAACACAGCATTTTAATGCTTTCTGTGAATATTTCCATGCATTTTGTTTTCCTTCTTAGGTTGTTTTTTCTTCTTCTCTTTCTAGATCTGATGTTTCTTGTGCAGTAAGATAACTGTATAGATCTGTATACATATATTGTATTTGTCATATAATTTATCCTATTTAGCATGTATTAGATTACCTATCATCTAGGGGTGGGGGTGGAGGGAAGGAGGGGAAAAGCTTGGGAAAAAAAGTTTTTGCAAAGGTCAATGTAGAAAAATCACTCATATGTTTTGTAAATAAAAAGCTTTATTATTAGAAAAAATAAAAATAAAATAAAAGGGAAGAGGAGAAACTAAAAAAAAAAGGGTTAATGTTCAAGAATTATCCATGCATGTTTTGAAAATAAAAAGCTTTGGGGCAGCTAGGTGGCACAGTGGATTGAGCACCAGCCCTGAAATCAGGAGGACCTGAGTTCAAATCTGGTCTCAGACACTTAACATTCCCTAGCTGTGTGACCCTGGGCAAGTCACTTAACCTCAATTGCCTCAGCAAAAAAAAAAAAAGAAGAAGAAGAAAAAGAAAAGAAAAGAAAAGAGCTTTAATAATAATAAAAAGGAAAGATACTATGGCAGCAAGAAGGATCAAAGCACACTTAGAATATGATAATAAAGTGAAAACTATTCCATACAATAAAGAAAAAAAAAACTCAAAAAAGGAAAAGTTATAAAAGTGAAATATCTCATTGGAAAAACAACTGACCTGGAAGCAAGGAAGGAAGGAAGGAAGGAAGGAAACAAGGAAGCAAGGAAGCAAGGAAGGAAACAAGGAAGCAAGGAAGCAAGGAAGGAAAGAAATAAAATGAAGACTATTAATTGCTTAAGTAGACCTCACTAAACTGTTTTATTTTTATTTGGGGCTTCAAGCACCTTTTAAAATATTATTGTATTGGGGAAAGGAAAGGAAGATAAAAAGAAGGGAAGAAGAGGGAGGGAGGAAGGGAGGTAAAGAGAAAGACAGAGAGAAAGAATAAAGAGATAGGGAAACAGGGAGGGGAGACAGAAACAGATAGAGACACACACAAAGAGAGAGAAAGAGGAAGAGACAGAGAGAGAGAGACAGACACAGACACACAGAGACAGAGAGAAGTGGAGAAACAGACAAAGAAAGAGAGAGACAGAAAGAGATAGAAAAACAGAGACAGAGAGACCAAAAATTATAGAAAGAAAAGCTAAGGAAGATTGATAGAGGAAGAGAAATACATACAGAGAAAAAGACAGAGAGAGACATAGAGACAGAGAAATAGAGAGAGACACAGAAAGACACCCAGAGGAACAGAGTTTTATTTCAGAAATAGCCACATAACACAGTGACCATGCTTGCTTACCTTTATTGCCATTCAAGCCTTTACCTAATCAACATACTGTCCATTTAACCCTACTTAACCTTCTCCCTAAAGAGACAAAAGCCTAAACTCAACAGCTTTTGCCTTCCATGTTTCTCTGCAAGGACTAGTACATAGGGCTCTGTTCTGATGATTAAGTATCTTTAGCTCTCACTTCTTACAGTTCAAGAAATTAAAATCAAAATACCAACCAGTCACTTCCTAGCCTTCCCCTACAGTGGCCCTGATCAACATCCTTTTAAGCCTTTCTTCAGAGTCTGCTCAGGCAAACAGAGGAAGAGAAATATGAGATTTTAAATCGAAGTGATCCCCAGAGTTATTCCTTTCGAGTATCAGACTTAGTTGACTCCACCACATTAAATATGCATGGTTTTTAATTACGTGTGAAGAGTGCACTAACTCTTTAAGACTTCACTAACATCTCACTTGTGGCCATTAATTTTTCAGAACAGCAATAGCAGCTTCAAGTTCAGCTGCTCCCTCCCTTTTGAATTTTAACCTTCTACTGGTTGGTCTCTTTCTCTACTTCCCACTTAGGTCCCTGGTGAGGGAGAACTATTTTCTTCCTCTCTCACACAGAACTTCTTATATCCTGACCCCATGTGGGGCCTCAGAATGTTGCTCCCTTCCCAGTTCTTCCCTGCAGACTTCCCTCCTCATTACCCCTAAGGGTATCTTGGTTAGAATATTCAAATCAACTCAGAGCTGTTTCAGGAGAAATATTTCCAAAAGTTTAGAGTAGTGAAGATGTCAGTGATGGTGATAGTGATGAGGAATACATAATTATCTCCTGAATGCACTGCGGAGAAAGGGAAATGAAAATTGTATTTCCTACATTTGAGGTGACTAGGTGGTTCTGTGGATAGAAGCTGAGTCTGAAGTCAGGAACACCTCTGTTCAAATCTGTTCTCAAATGCTTACATAGCAGTGTGACTCCGTGCAAGTTACTCTGTTTGCCTGAGTTTCTCATACTGAAAATGGGTATAACAATAGCATCTACTACCCAGGGTTATTGCAGGATCAAAAGGATTATATTTATAAAGCGGAACCTGCTACATAGCATACACTTAATAAATGCTTGTTTCATTCATCCTATGTTTTAAATGTGATTTATCTCCTGATTAGGCTATAGTTATTGGAAGGATTAAAATCCTGAATTATTTAAATACATACTTTTTCTGGAACATGGCATGGTGCTCTCTGCATAGGTGACATTTAAAAACTTGTTGGACAGAAATAACTTTAATTGTACTATATTAAATTGATATT
The DNA here is from genome assembly GCA_023553655.1 of Myrmecobius fasciatus. Taxonomy (NCBI): domain Eukaryota; kingdom Metazoa; phylum Chordata; class Mammalia; order Dasyuromorphia; family Myrmecobiidae; genus Myrmecobius; species Myrmecobius fasciatus. The sequence continues at coordinate 22,199 of JAJPUD010014632.1, forward strand.
TCTCTTCAAGAATGGGTGGGCATTTTTGGTATGCATCTTTTCCCTTAACTCATGCTCAGAAAATAAGTAAATTTCACACTGAATATACATTGTTTTTTTTTTAGTTCTTCCCATTCTTCCTCTTCCTTTTTTATTCTCCTCCTCCTCCTCTTTTTCTCCTCTTTCTCCTCCTCTTCCTCTTCCTTTTCTCCTCATTCTCCTTCTCCTTCTTCTCCTTCTCCTTCTCCTTCTCCTCCTCCTTCTCCTCCTCCTTCTCCTTATCCTTTTCCTCCCTCTCCTTCTCCTCCTTCTCTTTCTCCTTTTCCTCCTCCTCCTTCTTCATCATCATCATCATCATCATCTTCTTCTTCTTCTTCTTCTTCTTCTTCTTCTTCTTCTACTTCTTCTCCTTCTCCTTCTTTGTCTTTCTCCTTTTTTTCTTCAATTGAAACTGAAGGAGCCAAGTCCATCACAGTTGATCATGACATCATCTTATTACTGTCTACAATGTTCTCTTGGTTCTACTCACTTCACTTGGCATCAGTTCTTTTCTGAAACCAGCCTGCTCATCATTTCTCTTAGAACAATAGCATTATATTATATCTATATACCATAACTTACTCATCCATTCTTCAGCTGGTGGACAATCATTCCATTTCCAGTTCATTCTCACTATAAAAAGGATTGCTACAAACATTTTTGCATGTGTACATCTTTTTCCTTCTTTTATTATCTCTTGAGATACAGATCCAATAGAAATATTTCTGGATCAAAGGGTATACACAGTTTTATAGCTCTTCCATAGTTCCAAATTGCTCTCCAGAATGACTGGATCATTTCACAACTCTACCAACAATGCATCAGTGTCCCAGTATTCTCACATCCCCTCCAACATTTATCATTATCTTTCCCTGTCATCTTAGTCAATCTGATATGTGTGAAGAGGTATCTCAAAGTTGTCCAAATTTGCATTTCTCTAATCAATAATGATTTGGAGCATTTTTTCATATGACTAGAAATGGCTTTAATTTCTTCATCTAAAAATTGTGTGTTCCAGCATTTTAACTCTTTCTGTGAATATTTCCATGCATTTTGTTTTCCTTCTTAGGTTGTTTTTTTCTTCCCTCTTTCTAGATCTGATGTTTCTTGTGCAGTAAGATAATTCTATAGATATGTATACATGTATTGGATTTGTCATATAATTTATCATATTTAGCATGTATTAGATTACCTATCATCTAGGGGTGGGGGTGGGGGTGGGGGGAAGGAGGGGAAAAGCTTGGGGAAAAAAAGTTTCTGCAAAGGTCAATGTAGAAAAATCACTCATATGTTTTGTAAATAAAAAGCTTTTAATAAAAATAAAAAATAAAAATAAATAAAAATAAAAATTGTGCGTTCATGTCTCTTGCCAGTCTTAATCTTTAATTGCCTATTAGACATCTCAACCTGATTGTCCAATAGATATTTTAAACTCTATGTGTCCAAAATTGATATTTCTTCCCAAACCTTCCCCTCTTCTAAATTTCCCCTACTACTGTCAAAGACACTATTTTCTTTCCAATTCCTCAAGTACACAACCTAACTGTCCCTCAACCTCGACACCAGTCTATTATCAGCGTCTGTAAATTTACCTTTTGTTAAAAATTCTTTTAATACATCCTATTCTTCCTTCTGATATTATAACCACCCTGGGGCAAGCCCTCATCTTCTCACTCCTGAATTGCTAAAATAGACTGAAGACTGGTCTGCCGCCCACTACATTTTCTTTTGTGTTATTCCATTGTTTATTCATCCATGAAAGTGAGTTTCCTAAAGCTCTGATCCATAATAGTGCACCACTTACCAATAAACTCCAGTGGCTCCTTAAAACCTTCAGGATTAAATATAAAATTCTCTGAATTCAAACCTTCTCCTAACCTGGTTGCCTCTATCTTTGTAGTCTTTTTTCACCTTAGGTCCTTGCCACTCTCCCTTCACATGCATACACATATTCTGTGATCAAATGGCAGTAGTTTCTTTATTGTTCCTCAAAGAAAAAACTTCATCTTTTTGTTATAGGAAATTTTCACTAGCTATCCCTGTACTTAGAGCACTCTCCCTCCTCACTTCTCTGTCTTGCTTCAAGACCCACCTAAAATCCTAACTTTCACAGGAAACCTTTATTAAGTACTCTTAATTCTAGTGCATTCCCCCTATTGATTATTTTTTATTTATTCCAAATGTAGCTTTTTTAATGTAGTAAGAGTTGACCCCAAATGTAGCATGGAAGTGTGTTTGTGTGGTTTGAAAGGCAGACAAGATATCTCTAGCCTCCCCACTACTGTTCTTCAAAAAAAATTTTCATTCCCATCAGGAAGGAAAATAAGAAGTTGGAGCCAAACAACACTACTTTGCTCTCCTAAAGGATGGAGTTCCAGATTAGAATTATATCTATTTCCTTAAATATTGCTAGTCTAAGAAATATGATTTTTCTGGTTCAATCACTATCCGTTATTGGAAGAATTCCATGATCTGTATACAAGGTTTGATACTTTCTCACTAACAACATTTCTATAAATAATACATATAATAAATAATCAAAAAACCTATTTTTCCAATTTGCAAAAATGAAACTGTAGAATATATGCTTATGAGTATATATTCTATACAGTATATAGAGAAGAAACTTGCTCATTGGGAACAAGATAAGCCACTGAGAAAGAAAGTGACTAAGATATCACCAAGGAAAAGTTCCTAAAAACCTCTAGGCTATCAAACTGGGGATGGAGATATGATGAAGACTTCCAGTTCCTCTCAAGTCAGCTTCTTCCCAAAGTCTTTTTCTTCAGTAATCTGAAGTGAGATTGATTTTGCCCATCTTTTCTTTCAGAGCTAAAAACCAGAAACTCCTGATGTGACCACAGGGCCTAAAACCTCAGGAGATTCAATAATTGAGAAAGATTTGAAAAACTACAACTCTCCCACTCTCACCAATGCTGCTTCATCCCCACACAGCTTTTATCTCCATGAATACCATACTTATCATCTTTGAAATTGGAGCTAGTATACAGAATCTCCTGTCCTGAAACTTGGACTATGTATAACTAATCTCTCCTATTACATTGTGAATGTCTCCAGGACAGAGACTTCTTTGTATATGCTAGTCATAGCCTGATAACCTGACATATAGTAGGCACTTAATAAAATATTTATTAGCTGTCATTTTGCAAGTGTAATGCCCCTTTCATTGTAGAGGTGAGAGCCAATGAGTGTAGAACATACTGTAAAACTGTTCTGTTGGTCAGGTTTTCTTTTTCTTTCTCCTTCTTGTTTGTTTGTTTGTTTGTTTTACATTTCTTGTTACAAAGAATGATTATCTTTTCAAGGAGGGAAGAATAAAAGGCAATAAGAATGAAGCAATTAAAAAATATATGAAAAATGATAAAGTACTTATAAACTATTATTAGTTCTTTGACTCTTAAGAAATAGAAGGGATCACAGGAGATATGTATTCTTCCTAGTGACTTAGCCTTCTTAAATGATTATTTTTATCAATAATCCAATGTTTCTCTTCTATGTTCCTTTTCATTACATAACACTAACTTCAGGACATGACCGAGGAGCAAGAATTGATTTAAGTTCAAATACACAAGCATTTTAAGTGTCTGATAGTTGTTTGAATAGAAAGACAAAAATTAAATAGTTACTTCTCTCTTCAGAGCAGATCTATGAACTATAAATTACATTGATATAGAGCTATAAAATTTGTAAGCTCTTTCCCTGTGCCTCAAACAGTCCAGTGAGACATTTACCAAAATTATACCACTATTTTATATGAGGACTTTGAAAAGAAATTGACTTGCTCATAATCACACAGTTATAATAAAAGAAACAATCTAAACCCAGATCTTAGTGATTCCAAGTCCAGAATTCCATTCCCTAAGGCAGGCCACTTCTAGTATCAGTAGAGAAAGGATGAGATTCAAAATAGGAAAATATGGGTACAAATCTCATATCTTCTATTTATGCTTTGTGGTTGCAAACAGGTTATTTAACTTCTTTGCATTTTGAGTGATTCATTTGTAAAATGAGAGTAATGGATAGTATGGTTTTTATGCCCATTCTAGCTCTACAGCTATGATTTTATGATTCTATTCTCCCAGAAGAAAATGGACAAGAGTTAGGAAATCAAGAAACCAATGCTTCTAAAATTATTCTGTTTTCCTGTTATCCCTATTCCCATTTCAGGGGTGGGAAATGAATGGAGTTAGACAAAGATTTAATCTCCTATTTTTAATGAGTGAATGTTGAGTCTTTTTGTATATGTAATTCTTCAGGGTGCTTACCACAAGAATGATTCTGACCCAAACTATTTCCTCATTCACTACCACAAGTTGAGAATACTTGACAGCTGTAAAGAGTTTTTCTCATTTTGTTTTTCCATCTTCACACATAACTCCTTTTTCCCCTTTGGTCCTTGAAAAGCAGCAGACATTTTATTATTACAGCCAAATTTCTTTAAGAAACAAAGTTTTCAATATACTTGACCTCAAGTGATACTTGCTAGTTGTGATCTTTCCATCACTTGATCTCATAGCACTTTCTATTCTCCTTAAACTGGTGTCATGCTATAGTAATACTCAGCATTTATAGAGTACTTCTTGATTTACAAGTGTGTCACATAAATTATGCATCCTGATCTTTACAACTAGTAAGTGAAGCAGGTAATTTGAGTATTATTCTCTCAGGACCCACTTTACAGATAAGGAAAAGGAGGCCCAATGTGTTTAAATTAAATTCCCTAGATCACATACTAATCCAGATCACAGAATTGTACTTCTAAAGGAAACCTCTTTGAAGTAAACATAATCATTTTACAGATGAGGAAACTGAAGTCCATGGATCACATGAGAATCCATATGTACAGATATTATAGGTACAACATAAACTTAGTAATAGGATCATAGGTGTAGAGAAGGAAGGACCTAAAAGTCAAAACATTTTCTTCCCTCCATTTTTCAGGAATGGAGATTTAGGCCTAGGAAGATTAAGCAATTATTTTTAAGTCAAAAAGGTAAAATTCATCAATGGTAAATTCTGAAGCCAGATCCTATGACTTAAGAACAGCTATATCAATGTTCCATCTGCAACTTTGTAAAGTGCTTTCTTAATATTGAATATACATAAAATAATAGATATATTGAGTGCAATCTAAATATCACTTGTTATATATAGCAATACTCTTTAAATAAGGTCCTAATTGTTATATCTGATTGAGCAAATAACTTGTGTTCCCTAGTAGACAGTAAGTTCCCTAAGAATAACAATGCTGTGGTACCCAAACTTAGTGTCATCACGAGAGGGTTATTCAGTTTAGTTCAATTCAACAAATGTTTACTAAATGCAATTATTTGCAAGTTTTGTTGTTCAGCCATTTCACAGTCATTTTCCTCGAGATTCCATTTGGGGTTTTCTTTGCAAAGATAATGGAGTGGTTTGCTATTTCCTTCTCCAACTCATTTTACAGATGAGGACACTGAGGCAAAAGAGATGTGACTTGCCCAGAATCACACAGCTAGTAAATCTCTGAGATTGGATTTGAATTCATAAATACGATCATTCCTGAATCCAAAGCCAGCAGTCTATACACTCACTATGCCATCTAGTTATTATATGTTAAATAATCATGAAACCAAGGGGAAAAATATTTGAAACAGTCCTTATTCTCAAGAAGCCTATAATCTACTTGGGGATGTGATATATAAACAGTTAAATTAATATGAGATTATTTCAAGAGGTAAAGAATACTAACAACTAGATATCTTAGAAAGGTTTTTAGGGGAAGGAATAACTGAGAAAAGCATTGAACAAAGCAAAGCAGTAAAATAAAGGAAGGTGATAGAAAAGTAGGTGTATTCCAGGTGCAGGGAGCAATGAATGTACTGGCAAGGAAATTAAAGATTATAAACTATGGAGAATAGAGAGTATGTTGATTTGACTTGGAATGCAGAATGTGGAAAGAATAAATATATGAATTGTCCAGAAAGTTATGTTGAAGGACATATTATGAAGGACTGTAAATGTCAAACAAAGAAGAATTTGTTTTGATCTAGAAACAGGTGAAAAATTGAAATTTCCTGAGCAGAATGACCTGATCCAATCAGTGCTTTGGGGTGACTATTTTAGGAGATATTAGAGATTGAAGATGAGAGGAAACAAGATAGGGAGACTAGGAGGTCATTAAAAATTCATAGAAAAACGATAATTTGTCTGAATGAGGTGGTAACTGTGCAGCGAGAAAAGAAATATAGATATGAGAGATACTGTAGTGTAACATCTACAAGCTTGAACAAAAGGAAGGTTAACATCTAGGGGAAGCAATAATGAGTTACATTTTGGACAGATTGGGTTTGAAATGCAGATGAGACTTCCCGTTGGAGATTTTTAGTATTCAGTTGGGATTGTGGGTCTAGAAAGTAGGAGGAGTATAGAGGCTAAATATATAGATTTGGGAGCCATCTGTATGAAAGCTGTAAATCCATAAAACATAATGAGTTCAGTAAAAGAGTAGAGAGATTAGGAAAGGGCCAAGAAGATATTCATGCTCTAGTAGATTTGTCATAGAATCTGATTATAGAAAGAACTTCCCTGTTATTTATGGGCTGAGATTTGGGGGCCTTAAATGAGTGAAAGCTGAATGTCCTCTCTGCATGAACTAGGGTTGGGGCAAAGTTTGTATATTTTTCTTCATTTTTTTGCTCATATCTCTCCTTTCCTATGGGTAGCTCTACTTAACGTTCTGTCTAGTAGGTGGTAAGTCACTCAAGTGTCAGGTAAACTATGCCAGTCATTTAAAGAGGAAGGAACAAAGGTTAATAATTGACTTTTACTTATTTTTGCTTTTGCCTCTTGAAGCAAGAGACTTAGCTTGAAAGGACTAGGGGGAGAAAAAGGGATAATAGGAGAATCATGGCCAGATTATTCCTGAGTTCCAATTGCCTGATGGTTTCCTTTTATTTGTTTTTGCCCTGATTATGTCAAAACAACAAGAATTTCCTTAGCAGCAATATGTATCAGAGCATGAGCTAAGCTCAGGCAATACAAAGATAGATGAAATACATCTCTCAAGGAGCACATAATCTAATAGTGGATATTATGAAAACAACTGTGCTCATACAATTCATATACAAGATAAATTGACTATAATCAACAAAGAGGAGACACTGGTATTAAGGGAATCAGGGAAATTTCTTTCAGAATGCAGAATATTAAATGATACTTGAAAGCAGGCAAAAAAAATGGAGATGCAGATGAGGAAGAAAATAATTCAAGCATATTAGATAGTAAATCAAGACATAGAATGTCTTGTTTGAGAAGCACCAAGTGTTACTGGGTGAGAGAGTGATAGTGGAGATAGAGATAGAGAGTAATATGTAATAATACTGGAAAGAGAGAAGGGGACCAGATTTTGATGGACTTTAAATTACATAGGATTTTAAAAATTAGATACTGGAGGTAATGGGGAGTTATTGGAACTTATTGAATAAGGATTGACATCATTACACATGACCATTTTGATAATTGAGTCTAAAGAATGAGATGGAAAAGGGAAGTATTTGAGCCAAGGAAATCAGTCAGAGTCAATGAACATTTATTTAGTGCCTACTATGTGCCAGGCTTTGTACTTTGTGCTGGGGATGTAAAATAAGGCATGATTCTTGCCATTAAGAAGTTTATTGTTTAATGAAAGAATATGATACATAAAAAGAAGCTGAAAAGAACGGCAAAGTAGAAGAAGATAACCTTGTAGAAGAAGTCTTGTAGTCAGGGTGGGAAATGATTCAAGGAAGTAAAAGCTTAAGCATTGAATCCTTTTTTTGTATTGATAAATTTTGGAGATCATAAAGTCTAGAAGAATAAATTTTGGAAATGATGAAGCAAATTGTCTGGATGCCATATTTAAGTGGTAGAGGATTTAGAAGGAGCTCTCAAATGTTGACTCTCTATCCTCTCCAATAAAAGGGAAAGAATTGAGGAGGTACAAGTTTCAGAGTTTATCTCATTGTGTGGAATACTGAATTCTGGAGACCACAAATTTCAGAAAAGCTGTCATATATTTACCCCTACCCTCTCCGACAAGAAGGTGGGAAGGGCTCCAGAGCCAGCAAATTAGATCAAAATGCTATTTCAACAGTTCTGATATGAGATAATGAAGTTCTGCATCAAGGCAGTGACAGAATTAGAAGAATGGAAAAAGAATAAAAGAAGATAGAATCTGTAGGCCTTGACCACAGATTAAATATAGGGGTGGTGAAAGAATAAGGAATTGAGCATGACACCTAAGATTTCAATTTCAGTGACTGTTGTAGTGCTATAAACAGTAATGAGAAGAATAAAAAGACAGGAGGGCAGGGGAAAGGAACATAATGAGTTCATCTTAAGAGATAGAGTTTAATATGTCTAAAGGAAATCCAGTCTGAAATGTTCAATAGGCAATTGTAGATGTGAGAGTAGAGGTCACCAGAGGGGTCAGGACTGGATAACTAGATCTGAGAATCATCAATATAGAGATTATAATTGAATCCATGAGAGTGGATGATATCAACAAGCAAAATGAGAGAAAAGATAAGAAGGCCTATGATAGGGATGTTACCATTAATGAGCATGGCTCTGATGAAGATACAGGAAAAGACCTTGAAAAAGGAGTAAGATGTTATATATGAGTAGAAAAAGGATGGAGTAGTGTCACCAAAATAACTAGAGAAAATCATGTTATCAAGGAGAAGAAGGTGAAAGGTTACGAGATTGTGTCAGAAATTTCAGTGAAGTCAAGAAGGATGAAAATAAAAGACATTATTGGTATCTTTGGAAAAAACAGTTTTAGTTGAATAATGAAGTAAGAAGCTAATATATAAAGAATTAAGAAGGAAAAGAGAGGAAAAGAAATGTAGCATCCCATTACTGATAGCTTTTTCAAGGAGTTTTACCACCAAACTTAGAAGAGTTATGGTATGATAGCTGGTAATGATGGATGAATCAAAAAAGAGTATTTTGGGGATAAAAGAAACTTAATAATATTGGTTGGCAATAAGCAATTGGCCAGACATAGAAAGAGATTGAAAATAAGTAAGAAAGAGGAGATGATAGAAAGGAAAAACCTGCTGGTAAAGATGGATGGATATGAATCATCTGGAATATAGGACAAAGAAAATGACTGACTCTTCATGTGAGACAGGGGTGAAAGAGGTGAAGAAGGAGATAGAAGGTTTCTGAGTAATGTGAGAAAAAGAAAAAAGAGAATTCCCAATGAATTACATTATTTTTTTCCTATGAAATATGATACAATGTTCCTATCCAGGAGGACTGATAAAGGTGAGACATGGAAACTTTGAGGAGCTATTAAAATTTGTGGGAAAAATTGTAGTAAGTTGATTGAGAGATATAAAAGACTATCTTGCCATACAAAGATCCAGTTGAAATTAGCAAAACAAATCCATAGTGGGCCCAGTCAAGATTTCATGATTTTCTCTCCATCTCCAATTAGTAGCATGTAAATTGGAACAAAGTCAATGGATATCCAGAGTACTCAAGCCTGAGACTTTACAGATAAGATTAGTGACAGAATAAAGGGGCAAGTGATTAATTAGCAGTGAACATAAATTGTTGAACCAGTTTCCCTTGAAATCAAGATGAGGAAGGGAGGAAAACATATTTTAATGACTGCTGAAATGGAGGAAGCTAAAATATGTGAATGTCTGTATATGTGTGTATGTGTGTAATTTTGAAGTTATACCATATTATTTCAATATTTGATCACTAAAGCTTTTTGCAAAGCACTTTCATATTTCTTGCTGTGTTTGGTCCTCAATTCTGATTATAAAGCAAGTAGAATTTTCTTATAAAATGAAGTTTCAAAACAGTTATTATTTCTTCCCCTAAACTTTGCCTTCTCCAAATTTTCCTATTTTACATTTCACCTTTGTGATGTCCTCCAATGTCTCATCAAGCTCTGAATCTATGATTTTATAACCTAGATTAAGTATTTTTTTTAATCCAAAGAAGCCAGGTGGTAGAGAAATGATTTTAAACCTAGATATTTGAGACTGTGAAACTCTTGACTTGGAATGAAGAGATCTGAAATCGACTCCTAAATCAAATATTTACTAAATATGTGACCTTGGGTAAAGTTACTTATTAAGTTTGGCTTTATTGCTTCTTATTGGCTGTATCTATTCTATCTGTATAATTACATTTTAATAATTAAACAAGAATCAATGCATTGAACTAAGTCAGATCTATCCAAGAATAATGACCTATCAAAGGAGATTAAAAAGGAATCATGACATAGGTGGAAGTAAAAGCAGAAGAGAGCTATATCATTAAAGATGAAGAAAGAATATAGGGAGAAATGAATTCTTCAATGTCACATTGTAGAGAATTCAAGAAATATGAGGACTGACAATACATCCACTGGACTTATTATGTAATATTACTGATGTGTGCAGTCTCTTAAAGTTGGCAGATCATAATCCAAGCATGGAGACCCAACCTTAGTAGTCCTTGTCCATGTCTTCCTATAAAATTGCCACAATGATACATCTAACATTGTCTTCTTCTCATTTTCCTGCTACTCTGCATTTATCAGTGCAACAACATTACTTTGAAGTAAAACACTGTCTCAAAACGCACATTCGATAAACATTTAGTCAGCACCTACTATGTGTAAGAGACTGCTAATCACTATAGGTACAAAAAAAAAAAAAAAAAACAAGGATTTTCCAACTGTTAAGGTGCTTACAATCTAATAAGGAAGACAATATGCAAGCAAATATATGCAAAGCAAGTTATATACAGGATGAATAGAACTAATTAACAAAGTGAAGGCACTAAAATTTAAAGGTTGAGAAAAGCCTCCTACAAAAGATTTCATTTTGGTTTGACTTTTTTTCATAGGAAAGTCAGGAGAGTTTTTTACATCTAATATGGTGGCCTGGGGGCGGAGCCAAGATGGCAAACTTCAGACAGCATTCTTTGTGAGCTCCTGAGACCTTCCCTCAGACCCAGACAAACTGAGCCTCTGAACTGGTTTTGGAGTGAGGGCTCCACCAAACACTTGAACTACAACACAATTCTATCAAAAATACACTTTGAAAGAACTCCGGAGTTCAGTTTTAGACAGGCAGGGGATCAAGCAGCTCCCAGCGCTCAGACGCCAGTGCGCAGCCGGGGTACAAGTCTGGGGCTGGGACGGAGCAGAGGATTATAGGCAGCCAGTAAGTCCCTGGGAGACGCTTGGGCCACTTTGCTCTCCTTGTGGGCAGGTGCTTTGGCAGATCTGCCTTTGGTAAAGGGTGGATTGAGAGGAGCTGAAAGTGTGGTCCTAGTGCAGATCTAGCCAGATCAGCCTCAGACCAGGAGTCAACTCGGCAAACTGCCCCAGGACAAATTGAAATCACTGCTGCTGCTGCTGCTGCTGCTGCTACTGCTGCTGCTGCTAATGCTGCAGAATTCCCTGCTGGTGACTGACACTTCAGCTAAACATCATAAGCAAGAAGAAGAGAGCTCTCACCATACAGTTTTTAGGGAGAGAAAATAGAGAAGTCCCCAGATCCTGAGATTCTGAAAACAATCCCAGATAAAGCCACAAAGGTGGACTTAAGCTGAAAGCTCCCTTTCAGAAGGCTTACCTGGAAGATTGCATAAAGAATCTCAAAAGAGAGCTAGAAAAAGATTGGGGAAATAAATTGAGAGCAGTGCAAGAAGAAAACATCACCCTGCAACAGAGATGTGAAAAACTGGAAAATAAGTCTGGTCAATTGGAAAAAGACAAAACTTCACTGAAAAACAAAATTAGCGAATTGGAAAAAGACAAAAATTCAATGAAAAACAAAATTAGTGAATTGGAAAAAGACAACAATTCACTGAAAAACAAAATTGGTGAATTGGAAAAAGTCACCAAATCAAAAGAAAATAAAAATAGTGAATTGGCAAAAGACAACAATTCACTGAAAAAAAATTGGTGAATTGGAAAAATTCACCAACTCACTAGAAAATAAAAATAGTGAATTGGTAAAAGATAACAATTCACTGAAAAACAAAATTAGTGAATTGGAAAAAGACAACAATTCACTGAAAAATAAAATTGGCAAAATGGAAAAAGTGCAATGAACCAAAAAATTCAATTGGCCAGTTACAAAAGGAGCTAAAAAAGATAACTGAAGGAAATAATACCTTAAAAATTAAAATTGAACAAATTGAAATGAATGACTTAATAAGACTTCAAGAATCAGTCAAACAAAAACAAAAAAAAATGAAAAAATAGAAGAAAATATGAAATATCTCCTAGGAAAAACAACTGACTTGGAAAACAGATCCAGGAGAAACAATCTAAGGATTATTGGACTCCCTGAAAGTCACGATGAAAAAAAGAACCTTGATGCTATCTTCCAGGAAATCATGAAAGAGAATTGCCCTGATGTTTTAGAATCAGAAGGCAAAATTGGCATTGAAAGAATTCACCAATTGCCTCCTGAAAGAGACCCCAAAATTAAAACCCCAAGGAATATCGTGGCCAAATTTCAGGACTATCACACCAAGGAAAAGATAATACAAGCTGCTAGAAAAAAACAGTTCAAATAATGAGGAACTGTCACTAGAATTACACAGGATCTGTCAGCTTCCACATTGAAGGATCGAAGGGCCTGGAATCAGATATTCCAAAAGGCAAAAGAACTTGGATGACAGCCAAGAATAAGCTATTCAGCTAGAATGAGCATCATCTTCCAGGGAAGAAGATAGTTATTCAATGATACAGGAGAATTTCACCTATTTCTAATGAAAAGACCAGATCTGAACAAAAAATTTGACCTCCAAACACAGAACTCTACAGAAGCCTAAAAAGGTAAAAAGGAAAGAACTCTCAAGAACTATATCTCTACTAGGGTTATCCTTAAAGAATGGGGGTATAATTTTATTTTACTTTGATAATAATAGAAAAGAAATTAGAGGTGGAAGGTATATCATACTGTAAAAAAAAAAGGGGGGGGAGGAGAAAGGAGGTAAAATAAAGTAAAAAAAGAGGAGGTAAAATAAGGCAAAGTCTCATGAACAGACATAGAAAATCTAACATAATTGCGGGAAAGAAGGGAAGGTGATGAGTATTGTGTAAATCTTACTCTCATTAGATTGGGCTCTAAAAGAGCATATCAGACACATTGGATTTCGGGGAAAAACTTGGCCCTCTGTATAGGGAAGTAGGAGGGAAAGGAGGAAAAAAAGGGATAAATTAATAGAAGGATTAGGGGAAAGGTGTATAAAAGAAGGAGGGTTCTAAAGGGGGGAGGACTGTTAGAGGGAGGTGGTCATCAAAAATAAAATACGGGGAAGGGGGGAAAGGAGTAAGGGAAAAGAGAAGAAATAATATAACTTTGGGTAAATAAGATGGCAGGAAATATAGATAGAGTCATTTTAACTGTGAATGTGAATGGGATGAACTCTCCCATAAAACGGAAATGGATAGCGGACTAGATTAAAAGCCAGAATCCTACAATATGTTGTTTACAAGAAACACATTTAAAACATGCAGATACATACAGAGTGAAGGTAAAGGGCTAGAGCAGAATCTTTTATGCTTCAAGTGAACAAAAAAAAAAGCAGGGGTAGCAATACTTATCTCAGATCAAGTAAAAGCAAAAATAGATCTAATTAAAAAAGATAAGGAAGTAAACTATATTTTACTAAAGGGTACCATAGACAATGAAGTGGTATCAATACTAAACATATATGCACCAAGTGGTATAGCATCTAAATTCCTAGAGGAGAAACTAACAGAGATGCAAAGAGAAATAGACAGTAATACTATACTAGGGGGGGGATCTCAACCTTGCTCTCTCAGAATTAAATAAATCAAACCACAAAATAAATAAGAAAGAAGTTAGGGAGATAAACAAAATGTTAGAAAAGTTAGGTATGACAGATCTCTGGAGGAAATTGAATGGTGATAAAAGGTAGTATACTTTTTTCTCAGGGGTTCATGGAACTTATACGAAAATTGATCATATGTTAGGGCATAAAAACCTCAAAATCAAATGCAGAAAATCAGAAATGCTAAATGTATCCTTTTCAGATCATGATGCAATAAAACTCACATGTAATATAAGGCCAGGAGAAAATAGACCAAAAGTTAAGTGGAAATTAAATAATCTAATCCTGAAGAATGAATGGGTGAAAGAGCAAATTATAGACACAATCAATAATTTCATCCAGGAGAACGACAATAATGAGACAACTTACCAAAATTTGTGGGATATGGCCAAAGCGGTTATAAGGGGTAACTTTATATCTCTAGATGCTTACTTGCATAAAATAGAGAAAGAAAAGATCAATGAATTAGGGTTACAATTTAAAAAAAAAAAAAACTAGAAAAAGAGCAAACTAAAAACCCTCAATTAAATACCAAATTGGAAATTCTGAAAATAAAAGTGAGATTAATAAAATTGAAAATAAGAAAACTATTGAATTAATAAATAAAACTAAGAGTTGGTTTTATGAAAAAAACAACAAAATAGATAAGCCTTTAGGTAATTTAATGAGAAAAAGGAAAGAGGAAAATCAAATTGTTAGTCTCAAAAATGAGAAGGGAGAACTTTCCTCCAATGAAGAGGAAATTAGAGTAATAATTAGGAGTTACTTTGCCCAACTTTATGCCAATAAATTTGATAATCTAAATGAAATGGAGGAATATCTACAAAAATATAGATTGCCCAGGTTAACAGAAGAGGAAATAAATTATTTAAATAGCCCCATTTTAGAAAAAGAAATAGAACAAGCTATTAATCAACTCCCTAAGAAAAAATCTCCAGGGCCAGATGGTTTTACATGTGAATTCTACCAAACATTCAAAGAACAATTAATTCCAAACTATTTGAAAAAATAGGGACAGAAGGTATACTACCAAATTCCTTCTATGATACAGATGTGGTGCTGATAGCTAAACCAGGTAGGGTGAAAATAGAGAAAGAAAACTATAGACCCATTTCCCTAATGAATATTGATGCAAAAATTTTAAATAAGATTTTAGCAACAAGATTACAGAAAGTTATCTCCAGGATAATACATCTTGACCAAGTAGGATTTATACCAGGAATGCAGGGCTGGTTCAATATCAGGAAAACTATCAGCATAATTAATTATATTAATAACCAAAATAACAAAAACCATATGATTATCTCCATAGATGCAGAAAAAGCACTCGATAAAATCCAACACCATTCCTATTAAAAACACTAAAGAGTATAGGAATAAATGGGCTTTTCCTTAAAATGATTAGTAGCATCTACTTAAAACCATCAGCAAGCATCATATGTAATGGAGACAAACTAGAACCATTGAAATTTGAAACTGCTAGGCTTCTTTCTTTAAGGATAACTTTGATATTCACCCTCTTTCATTCTTTCAGATGAATTTGTATATTATTTTTCTAGTTCTATAAAATAAAATAAAATAATTTTGGTAATTTAGATGGTATGCTGCTGAATAAGTAAATAAACTTAGAAATATTTTTTTGGTTTCTATTGACTTAACCCCCCATGGGAAATAAATGTTTCTAATTGTTTAAAACTATATTTGTATGAGAAATATCCTATATTTGTTTTCATGTAATCCCTCAGTTTGTCTTAGAAGGTAAACTTCTAAATATTTTATATTGTTTGTAGTTATTTTAAAAGGAATTTCTCTTTTTATTTCTTGCTGGTGTTTCTTGTTAGTGTATATAAATGCTGAAGATTGATTGTTTTATTGTAAATCCTGCAAATTTAATGAAGATTTTTTTTATAACCACACCCTCAATCCATGTTATGTCCCCCTCTGTTTGCCCTAGTGACACATACAGTTCTCAAAAATCACACATATTATTTTCCTACCTAGGAATGTAAACAGTTTAACCTTTAAATTATATATATACATATATATATGTATATATATATATGTATATATGTATACATATATATATATATATATATCCCTATTTACCTTTCTATGCCTTTCTATACTTGTAGATGAAATTTTATGTTTAGTTCTGTTTTTTTTTTTCAATAGAAATACTTAAAAGCTTCTTACTTCATTGAAACTTTATTGACTCCCTTGAAAGATGATACTGAGTCTAGCTGGATAGTTAATTCTTAGTTGTAACCCTAGGTCCTTTGCTTTCTGGAATATGGTATTCCAGCTCCGCCAATCCTTTATTGTAGAAGCTGTCACATCCTGGGTAATCCTGACTGTTGCTCTTTGATATTTGAATTGTTTTGGTTTGTAAACTTGCAGTATTTTTTTTCCTTGAGATTGTAGTTTTGGAGTTTCACAACGATGTTACTTGGGATTTTCCTTGTGGGATAGCTTTCCAGAGGTGATTGATGGATTCTTTCAATGATTATTTCCCAATCTGTTTCGAGAATATGGGGGTATTTTCCTTAATGATCTCTTGTAGAATGCTATATAGGCTCTTTTTTTTGGGGGGGGGTCATGGCCTTCAGATAAGTCAATAATTTTTAAATTGTCTCTTCTGAGTCTATTTTCCAAATCAATTTTTTTCAGTGAAGTATTTCACATTTTCTTCCATTTTTTTCATTCTTTTTATTTGGTTTGACTAATTCTTGCTATCTCACAAAGTCATTAGCTTCTATTTGGCCTGTTTTAATTTTTATGTGTATGATTTTCTCCAGTTACCTTTTGTATCACTTTTTCCATTTGGCTAATTCAGCTATTTAAGGAGTTGTTTTCTTCAGACAATTTTTTTTCTTTCCTTTTGCAAGCTGTCGATTCTCTCATACATACCTCCCCTTTTCTTTCTCATTTTTTTTTCTTCTGCCTCTCTTAATTGCCTTTTAAAATCTTTTATGAGTACTTCCAAGAAATCTCTTTAGACTTGAAACCAATTCATGTCAATCTTTGGAGTTTCTTCTGTGAACATTTTGTCCTCATGTGAGTTGATGTTTTGGTCTGCCCTATAACCCTATCACCATAGTAGCTTTATATGGTCAAGGTTCTTTTCTGTTTCTTGCTCATTTCTTTTCCTTTTCTTTTGGTATTTCATCTTTGGTTTTTTTTTTTTTGTTTGTTTGTTTTTTTGTTTGTTTTTACTTTTATGGTTGAGATCTGCTCCTAGGGAATAAGGGGTTCTTTCCTAAGCTTCCTGTACAGCTCTGAGCTTTGGCTTTGTGCACAGGGCCCCTTATGTTTGCATGAGGGTGTTCTTTTCAGGAAATAGCTTGGTTTCCCAGAGTTTGCTTTCTGAGCTGGGACTGGAAAGGGCCCCATTGATTTGCTCCTCTACTTTATCAGGACTGAAGGTTTTAGTTGCTGATTTGCTGTGATTAAGACCCTCTCACAGGTTTTTCCAGAGTCTTTCTGAGATGGGCTGAACACCCTTTTTCATTTCAGTGAGACTGACCTTTCTTAAAAGTTTTTGCAGTCTATTTTGAGCTGGAGAGAGGTTTCATTCTGTCACACATTATTCAGAGGCTTTGATTCATATGGTTTTTGAAGAAACAGGGAAAGTTCAATCAGCTTCCTAACTTTATTCTGACATCTTAGCTATAGCCTCTTAAGTTAATAATTGTTTTAACTAATATTTTATTTATTCTCTAGGGTTCTCTTAAATATACCATTATATAACTTTAAAAGAGAGATAGTTTTGTTTCTTCATTTTTTTAAATTTCTTAAATTTCTTATTTAATTTTTGTAGTGAACATTTATAATATAACATTGAATAATAATTGTGATATGGGACATTTTTGGTTGTCTCCTGATCTCATTGTGAATGTTTCAAGTTTTATCCTTAATATAGATATAGATTATTTTTGCTCTTGGTTTTAGATAAATACCAATTTTTTAAAGAAAGTTTAATCATAATTAATTATATTAATAACCAAATTAACAAACACCATATGATATCTCAATAGATTCAGAAAAAGCCTTTGATAAAATCCAACACCCTTTCCTATTAAAGACACTAGAGAGTATAGGAATAAATG
>JAJPUD010014633.1:402-40174 GCA_023553655.1 Myrmecobius fasciatus
TCCCTGCAACATCACTAAGAGTGAACTTCCCTGTTTTTTAAATAATTTAGGTTTTTTTTTCTTTTTTAATGATTTTCTTTTTTCTTATTTTGTTATCAGTAGATACAAAGAACAGCAAAAAAGATAATTTACTTTGACACAAATTTTTCAGAAATTAGTTCTGTAAAGATAGGGAAAGGGAGGGGATGCATGTAACTTTTGTAATCTGTTAAAATAATAAGATTTTTTCTTATATAGGGTTTTTTTGTGATGTCTACCAAAGTATAAGGTCTTAACAGAATATTATTTGGAATATATGGAGAGAGTAGGCTACAGTGGAGGATGTGAAGGATAGGAGTTGCATGCTTATTGTGAAGCTTAATTTTTTCCCATTCAGCAAGAATAATTTAGGAAAGTGTTACATGATAGAATATTTCCTCTAAAGCTTTTAGTTTTGTTTAGTTATTTCTTTGCTCTTAAGTTGTTGTAACAACAATATTTGTTTTTTTGGGATTTAAAAAAATATAATTATAGTAGTTCAACTTGGTTATTTTTAGAGTTATGTTCAAGGAGCTTAGAGTTATGTTCAAGGAGCTTTATATTTATGCTCTATTTTGATATTTATTTTATTATTTTTAATAGTCCTGAGACTCAAAGGAAAAATACTTGTTTTGACTCTACATAAATAAGAGTAATCATATCCACTGCAGGAGATTTGGCAAATGAGGGAAGAGGAAGGTAATAAAGTGAGCCCACATTCACTGGGATAGAAAAGAGCCTATTAGAATCTGAATAAGAGACAAGCTGAGACACTAGAGAACTAGTCCTTTATGAGTTTTGTGTTTCCTGCTCTGACACCTGGTGGTGAGAATCTGGATAGGCTGTGGTTGGGCTGGGGTGGTCTTGGTATGGTTATCTCTGATATCTGGAAAGTTTGATAAGTGGGAATAGTGTGGGGCTAGGATTGTTTTGATTTTGAATTTCCAAAGTTATTTTTCAGTGTTGGTTTTCAAAAATGTATCTACTAAGTTAAAGATGAATTGTCTTACCAGCAGTTAAGATCTAAAAGTCTGAACTGGTGCTGAGTTCAAATGATGGGGAACCACAAAATCATACAACCTTCATGTGCAGTTATAATCATTGTGTATAGACTTCAAGTTCTGTTGATATTACTCTACATCATTTTGGTTTTTTTAAGCTTTTAAATTTGCAAAACACGCATGGGTTAATTTTTCAACACTGACCCTTGCAAAGCTTTCTGTTACAATCTTTTCCCTCCTTCTCCCTACCCCCTCCCCTAGATGGCAGGAAGGTCTGATACATGTTATGTTAAAATACATGACAAATTGAATATATGCATACATATTTATAGTTATCTTTCTATACAAGAAAAATTGGATCTTCAAGAAAAAAAAAAACCTGAGAAGGAAAACATAATGCAAACAAACATCAGCAGAGAGAGTGAAAATGCTATGTTGTGGTCCACATTCAGCTACCACAGGCCTCTTTCTGGGTGTACTTTTCTTTCTTGATCACTGAACAACTGGAACTGGTTTGAAACATCTCATTGTTGAAGAGAGCCACGTCCATCAGAATTGATCATCATATAGTATTGTTGTTGCCATGTGTAATGATCTCCTGATTCTGCTCATTTCACTCAGCATCAGTTCATGCAAGTCTCTCCAGGCCTCTCTGAAATTGTCCTGCTGGTCGTTTCTTATAGAACAATAATATTCCGTAACATTCATATACCATAATTTATTCAGCCATTCTCCAACTGATGGGCATTCATTCAGTTTCCAGTTTCTAGCCACTACAAAAAGGGCTGCCACAAACATTCTTGCACGTGTGGGACTCTTTCCCTCCTTTAAGATCTCTGTGGGATATAGGCCCAGTAGAAACACTGCTGGGTTAAAGGATATGCACAGTTTGATAACTTTTTGAACATAGTTCCAAATTGTTGCTCTCCAGAATGGTTGCATCCGTTCACAGTTCCACCAACAATGTATCAGTGTCCCAGTTTTCCCATATCCCCTCTAACATTTATCATTTTCTTTTCCTGTTATCTTAGCCAATCTGAGAGGTATATAGAAGTACCTCAGAGCTGTCTTAATTTGCATTTTTCTGATCAATAGTGATTTGGAGCACCTTTTCATATGACTAGAAATAGTTTTAATTTCATCATCTGAAAATTGTTCATATCCTTAGGCCATTTATCGATTGGAGAGTGGTTTGAATTCTTATAAATATGAGTCAGTTCTCTATTTAGAACTGAGGCCTTTATCAGAACCCTTAAAACTCTACATCATTTTGTAAAGATCTTTCACTGTTTCTTTGTATTATTTGTTATTTAATATACAGTTGTCCCTTCCATTTCACAAGGACTAGCAGCATAGTGCTCCCACAATCTGGAAAATCTGAATAAAATATTTTGGTTCTCCCTTTATACCAGAGAAGAAGTCTGAATTTTTTTCTTTTTTTATGGAATGCTTAGAGTACCTTATTGTAAAATTTGGCTTAAGTATTTGGTCATGGGCTCTGTGTTGTTTACTGAATTTTGTGTATTGTTTGTGGCTTCCACAAAACTCCCCCCAATTAAATTAAATGGCAGTCCATTTAATTTCTTATGCCAATACATCATATATTAGAACTGTAATTGAGAAAGCCACAATGTGAAAGGGATAACTATTGTATTCCATTACTCAATTATATTTATATGTAAGATCTCTTCAGAGATTTTACAGTTTGAGGTTAAACAGGTTGCTTTTAGTTTTTTGCCATTACAAATAAAGCAGGCACCAATGTCCTTCAATCAGGAGTCTAAAAGGACAATGGAAAGGAAGGAAAGAGAGAGTGGAATTTACTGTTGCTCATAATTAAGGTATGGGAAAGAATATACAGTATAAATTGAGTTGAAACAGGTGCTAAATGACTCTTACTCATATTTATAATATACAAAGGACTGAAAAAACATACATATCATGTGGGAATATATTAGATTCAAAAAGGAGAAATAGGTAGAGGAGGTGGGGTTAAGAGGAAGGATAAACTAGGAAGGAATATTTGCAAGCAAAACTAACTTCTTGATGCTAAAAAAGGAGGTGGATTAAAGAGGTGGGAAGTAAGAGAAGCAAAATACAAGAATTTACGTGGGTGTACCTATCACCTAGGAAATAGTTAAATAAATTGTATTAACATGAATGTAAAAGAAAATTGTAATATAAGCAATGAATGAACACAAACTGAAATAAACAGAACCAGGAGAATACTTTATATAAAATATTTCAGATATCTAAATGATGATATCTAAAGAAAGACAATTGAGGCATTTTAAAAAATATTCATTGTTTTCAAATATCCAATATATACAGAAGGACAGTTAGAAGAAAGCATAATTTTGATATTAATTTGGAATTTAATTTTTGAAAAGTAGCGTAAAATGGTATGAAATGGAGATTGTTTCATATAGTTCAGTTTTGTGTTCTGTATATGTTGAAATATCATTTTTAAACTTTTAAGTAGAGAATAAAGAATTTAATTTAAATATAAATCTTTTAAAAATTAGTATAGATGGCCTGGAAGACAAGATAATATACTGACAATATACTGAATCTGCTGCTGTGGACAAGTCATTAAATTTTTCATTGCCCTTGACAGTACTCATAATAAGTTCCAGAACAGTTGCATTGATATAAAGAGCTTTCTCACTGGCAGGTAAATCTGACACTTGTGAAATCTCAAGTTCTAACGCTGACCCAGGTTTTCCCCCCTTCCAAAAAAAAAATAACAAAACATAACAAAGAAGATTATGGTTATATTATCTTGATTGATAGTTGTACCCTTTATTTGAAATTTTATTATAACCTTGTATATGTAATTAATAAAGCCTGATTTTATTGAAAGATTGCCATTGCATTTTAACTTTTCAGTTAACCAAAGTGCCCCTCCTCATTTTTAACAAGATAAAATTTTGGTCTTTTTAAGGGATCACAATTATTAACTATAATTTGTCAGTGTCTCATTAACAAGGGAATAGATTTTTAAATTTAAAAAAATTCACCTACTTTTATTCATTTTTTATTTGTTATACTACCACAAATTGATTATTATAAATTATTTGTCTTTTTATGTTCACATTTCTTCTCAAATTGAACACAAATAAAAGTATGGATTGATTATATGTATTTTAGATTTGTGATATACAGTAGCATATTTTCTAAAACCAGGAATGTCTGGAAGATTTCTTTAGGGAATCACCTTTTTTTATTTAAAGTTTAGACAAGATATATACTACAATAGTAACTAACACTTTTGGCAAGCATTTGTTTTATACTTTGCTTGACATTATCAAAGGGTGGTTGAAGGGTTCTCTTTGTAGTTGTATTTATCTTATATAATCTTAACATAGTCTCGAATGAATCTCTGTTGGAAGGGAGCTTTTAAGGCTTTATTTTGTTCATTTTTTAAATGCCATTTATTTCACTTTCAGCTACCTCCCTCTTCTCTCTCAACACCTCTCTCCATATTCTCCTGAATATTGAACCTAACCATCCTTTGTTACTTAAAAAAAAAAAGTGGGCAACAGTTTCAGTTAAATTAAATCTAAAAGAAATATACTTTCCCTGCTAAAATGAGGAAGGTAGCCTTCATTATTATTGGGATTCAAAATAAGTAATTTGTGTCGTTCAGATTCTTGACCTCTAATGCTCATTTTCACTTTATTCTAACTGTTTTGTGTTTTATTCTTCTGGTTCTCTTTCACTCTGCATCAGTTCATAGAAATCTCGTATTTCTCTGAATTGCTCATTTTGTCACTTTCTACTACACAATAATCCATTTTTCACCTACAATAGTTTGTTCATCTATTCTCCAAGAAGAAATGCATCAGGTGCATTTATGTAATGAGTAAGGTTATGTATTCTTTGTCTTTTCATTCAATTCTCTGACCAGAAAGATGTGGTGTGTCATAATATTCTGCCTGTTCTCTTTCCATTTTTTCATTGAGTGTGTCCTCAATTCCCATATGGATAATTTTTGTAAAGATTTTATTAAGATAAAAATAAGCTTTATGGGGAGGGTAGAGTCAAGATGGCAGAGTAGAGGCAGAAATCCAACTGATTCTCTCAATGTTCCCCTTTAAACAACTTTAATTTTTAAACAAATCTCAAATTGACTTCTGGATTGGCAGAATCAAGTGAGACATTTTTCCAGCCCAAAATAACTTAGAAGGTTGGCAAGAGAGATCTGTGATATTAGGGAGGGACTAGCCTGACTAACAAGTAGCAGCAACAGCAAAATTAGCCAAATGGACAAAAAAACACTACAGAAGCTCACTAAAGACAGTAATTCTTTAAAAATTAAAATCAGGTAAGTGGAAGTTGATGAATACGAGATATCAAGAAACAATAAAAACAAAGATAAAAGGATGAAAAAATAGAAGAAAATGTAAAGTACCTCATAAAAAAACCAATCTAGAAAATAGATTAAGGAGAGATCATTTAAGAATTATTGAGCTACCTAAAATCCATAATCAAAAAAAAGAGGCTAGACATCACATTTCAAGAAATTAGCAGTGAAAACTGCACTGATATCTTTCAAGCAGAAGGCAAAAGGGAAATTATCTGGAAGAGACTATCACATCCCAAAAGAGATCCCAAAATGAAAATTCTCAGAAATAGCCAAATTTCAGAGCTTCCAGATCAAGAAGAAAAAAAAAATTCAGATATTGTGCAGCCACAATCAGTATCCCATAGAAGCTTTAGCAAATTCCATGCTA
Source organism: Myrmecobius fasciatus (assembly GCA_023553655.1). Classification (NCBI taxonomy): domain Eukaryota; kingdom Metazoa; phylum Chordata; class Mammalia; order Dasyuromorphia; family Myrmecobiidae; genus Myrmecobius; species Myrmecobius fasciatus. The sequence goes on from JAJPUD010014633.1 coordinate 6,158, forward strand.
AAGGAATAGAGAGCTCAGAATATGATATTCAAGAAGGCAAAGAAGCTAGGATTATAATCAAGAATAATCCACCCAGCAAAACTTGAATATAATCCTTGAGGGGAAGAAAGAGATATTTAATGAAAGAAGACTTTCAAGCATTCCTGATGAAAAGACTAGCACTGAATAGGAAATTTGATATTCAAATAGAAGAGTCAAGAAAAACATAAAAAAGTAAATATGAACTAAAAATCGTAAGGGACTTTAATGGTTAAATTGTTTGCATTCCTATAATGGGAAATAATGCAAGTAATTCCTAAGAACTTTATCATTATTAGGACAGTTAGAAGTAGTCTACTTAGATTGAGGTGTGAATCAATTATGTTGGGATTGATCTCAAAAAAATGAAAGGGTGAGGAAGAAGTAAAAGGGAAGAATGTAAAAAATTATCTCACATAAAAGAGGTAAGCAGAGAAGAGATTTTACAGTGGAGGGGAAAATGGGGGGAAGATAGGCAATGCTTATCAACTGAATAGGCTCATAGAGAGAATAATATATACAGACAGACTCAGTTGGATATAGAAATCATTTTTACTAAAAAGGAGAGTAAATGGTAAGGGGGTAAGATTAGGGGATAGAGAATGATAAAAGGCAGAGCAGATTAAGGGAGGCATTGATCATAACCAAAGCAGACTTTTGAGGAGGGTAAAAAGAGAGAGGAGGAGAAAGAGAAAAAAATTTAGGATAGAGAGAAATAACACAATAATCATATGGATGGGAGTGGGATAAAGTTAACCACAAAAGAGAAGCAGATAGTAGAGAATTAGAATGCCACGATAGCTGTTTACAGACAACACACCTGAAACAGGAACATACATACACAAAGTTAAAAGGTTGGAGCCGAATCTATTATGTTTCAGCTGAGGTTAAAAAAAGGGGTGTGTATATGAGTGCGTGCAGGAGAAGCAATCATGATCTCAGACCAAAAAAAAAAAAAAAAAAAAAGCAAAAATAGACCTAAAAGAGATTATCAAGCATATCAGAGATAACAAAGTATTATTAATTCTAAACATACATATTAAATGGCAGGGCATCCATATTCTTAAAGAAAAAGTTAAGTGAGTTGTAGGAGAAATGGGCAGTAATACTGTTTCAGTGGGGAACTACAAATTTGCCCTCTATCTATCTATAGCTATATCGAACTATTAAGTCAATAAGAAAATAGACCTCTGGAGAAAATTGAATGGAAATAGAAAGGAATGTGCCTTTTCTTCAGTGACACATAACATCTTCACAAAAATTGACCATGTGTTAAGGCATAAAAACTTCACAACCAAATACAAAAAGGCAGAAATCTAAAATGTGTCCTTTTTATAGGTATGTAATAAGAAATGCATAGAAATTAGATTCCATAAAGGCCATGAAAGCTTAGATTAAAAATTAACTGAAAACTGAATAATCTGATCCTAAAGAACTAGTGAGTCAAAGAAAAAAAAAAGCATAGAAACAATCAGTAATTAAGAGAATGACATCAATGAGGCAGCATACCATATTTGTGGGATTCAAAGAAGTACTTAAGAGAAAATTTATCTCTCAACTCTTACATAAGTAAGAGAGAGAGAGAGAGAGAGAGAGAGAGAGAGAGAGAGAGAGAGAGAGCGCAGATCAATGACTTAGGTATGCAATTTAAAAAACCCTAGAAAAAGAACAAATTTTAATTCCCCATTTGAATGCCAAAATGAAAATCCTGAAAAATCAATGGAGAAATAACTAAAATTAAAAGTAAAAATATAGAATAAAAAAACTAAGGAATTTGTTTTATGGGTGGAAGAAGAACCTAATAAAATAGATAAGCCATTGATTAATTTGATTTTTAAAAAAGTTAGTTTTTCCCAAATTTCCAGTATAAAAAAAATAATGAAAAGAGTGAATGTACTACCAAAGAAGATGAAATTAAAGCAATTAAGAGCTGTTTTGCCCAATTGTATGCCAATAAATCTGACAATTTAAGTGAAACAAATTCATATTTTCAAAAAATATAAATTTCCTAGAAGAGGAAGGTAAAGTACAGTGATACCTTGATACTTGTTAATTGGTTCTAGAAAGCATCATGAGTAGTAAAAACAGCAAGTACTGAACAAATTTTTCCCATATGGAGTACATCTCCAGTTCACAGCATCTCTACTCATCTAATTTCCCAAAGGGGCAAATGGAGCTTCCAGCTGCAAAGAAAGAAGCCAGTCCCACTCAGCCTGGCGCTTCCCTTTTTGACCCAGATCACTTTCTGAGAGGAACCATATCCAGGGGGTCTTGGATATGGAGGTGGAAGTTTTGGTCCTGCACCCTTCATGGCTCAGGGTCATGATTACAGCAATACATCACATAAATCATAAAAGACCAGGTGAGATGTATACCAAGAATGCAAGACTGGTTCAGTATTAGGAAAATATACTTTTTGCAGATGATAATGATGTTAATGTAGAAAATCTCAGAATCAACTAAAAAATTACTTAAAATGCAGGATACAAAATAAGCTCCCCAAAATTGTGTCCATTGGCAAGGTTTAGAAAGAGAAATTCCATTTAAAATTATTGTACATGATATAAAATACTTGGGAGTCTGTCTACCAGGAACTATTTGAATATAACCATACAGCACTTTTCACACACAGTCACATCTACACATTAATTATTCATAACTTATAAAAATGACATTCATTAGTGTCCCAGTTTTCTTTTTCAGTGGGGAACTACAAATTTGTAGTCTAAATTAATCTGTTTATTTAGTACTACACAAATGAAACTATCAAAAATTAATTTATGTAGCTAGAAAAAATAATAGCAAAATTCATCTTGAGAAAACAAAAAGTCAAGTATATCAAGGGAATAAGTGGAAAAAATATGAAGGAAGGTGGTCTAGGTAAAACAATCATAGTGGCTGAGAAACAGAATGGTATATCATTGGAATAGATTACGCATATATTACATTATGGTAAAGGGTCATACACAGATTATCTTGTATATGATAAACCCAAAGGTCCAAGCTTTTGGAAGAAAAAATCATTATTTGATGAAAACTTCTGAAAAACTGGAAAAAAGCATGGCAAAAATAAAATATAGACAGTGATCTCACGCTGTATACCAAGATGAGATTTATACATGGAATAGTTTGTCAGATCTACACATAAGGTAAGAATTTAGAACCAAAGAAGATAATAGGGTATTACAAAATGTAAAACATAATTTTGATGATACAAAGTTTAAAAAGTTTTTGTACAAACTAAACCAATGCAACCAAAATTAAAAGGAAAGCAGAAAACAATGGGGGGAAGGGAGGATTTTGCAGAAAATATTGCTGATAAAAGACTCATTTCTCAAACATATAGAGAACTGAGTCAATTTATAAGACTCCAACTCATTAACCCATTGAGATATGGTCAAAGGATATGAAGAGGTAATTTTTTTTTAAGAAATGAAGCCTTTGTCAGAACTTTTATTTTTTATTTTTTTAATAAAGCTTTTTATTTACAAAACATATGAGTGATTTTTCTACATTGACCTTTGCAAAAAATTTTTTTCCCAAGCTTTTCCCCTCCCCCCCTAAATGACAGGTAATCTAATACATGCTAAATAGGATAAATTATATGACAAATACAATATATGTATACATATCTATACAGTTATCTTACTGCATACGAAACATCAGATCTAGAAAGAGAAGAAGAAAAAAACCTAAGAAGGAAAACAAAATGCATGGAGGTATTCACAGAAAGCGTTAAAATACTGTGTTGTGGTCCGCACTCAGTTCCCACAGGCCTCTCTCTAGATGTATATGACTATCTTCATCACTGAACAATAGGAACTGGTTTGAATCACATCATTGCCGAAGAGAACCATGTCCATCAGAATTGATCATGGTATAGTCTTGTTGCTGTGTATAATGTTCTCCTGGTTCTGCTGATTTCACTCAGCATCAGTTCATGCAAGTCTCTCCAGGCCTCTCTGAAATCCTCCTGTTGGTCGTTTCTTACAGAACAATAATATTCCATAACATTCATATACCATAATTTATTCAGCCATTCTCCAATTGATGGGCATCCTTTCAATTTCCAGTTTCTTGCCACTACAAAAAGGGCTGCCACAAACATTTTTGCACATGTGGGTCCCTTTCCCTCCTTTAAAATCTCTTTGGGATATAGGCCCAGTAGAAACACTGCTGGGTCAAATGGTATGCACAATTTGATAACTTTTTGAGCATAGTTCCAAATTGCTCTCCAGAATGGTTGGATCCGTTCACAGTTCCACCAACAATGTATCAATGTCCCAGTTTTCCCACATCCCCTCCAACAGTTATCATTATCATTTCCTGTCATTTTAGCCAATCTGACAGGTGTGTAGTGGTATCTCAGAGTTGTCTTAATTTGCATTTCTCTGATCAATAGTGACTTGAAGCACTTTTTCATGTGATCAGAAATAGTTTCAATTTCTTCATCTGAAAATTGTCTGTTCATATCTTTTGACCATTTGTCAATTGGAGAATGGTTTGAACTCATATATTTGAGTCAATTCTCGATATATTTTAGAAATGAGGCCTTTATCAGAACCTTTGGATGTGAAAATATTTTCCCAGTTTACTGCTACCCTTCTAATCTTGTCTGCATTCATTTTGTTTGTACAAAAACTTTTTAACTTGATATAGTCAAACTTATCTATTTTGTGATTAATGATGACCTAGTTCTTCTTTGGTCACAAATTCCTTCCCCCTCCACAGGTCTGAGAGGTAAACCATCCTACATTGAACAGGTAATTTTCAAAGAAATAAAAACTGTCTAAATTTAGTCGTATGAAAATATTCTCTAAATCACTGTTGATTTAAGAATTGCAAATTAAAACAATTCTGATATATCAGAGTAATTAATATGACAGAAAGGAAAAATGGTTGATGTTGGAAAACTGGGACACTAATGAAGCTGTGAACTGATCCAATAATTTGAAGAGCAATTTGAAACTATGGCCAAAGGGCTATCATACTGTATTATACTTTTATCTAGCCATATCATTACCAGGTGTATCCCAAAGATATAAAAAAAGGAAAAGGACCTATTTCTACAAAAATGTTTATAATAGTTCTTTTTTGTGGTGGCTAAGAACATCAGTTGGGGAATGGCTAGCTAAAACTGTGGTATGTGGTTGTGATGCAGTATTGTGCTATAAGAAATAAGCAGGAAGATTTTAAGAATTCCTGATAAGACTTACATGAAATAATACAAAATGAAGTGAGTAGAACCAGAAGAATGTTATACATATTGACAGCAATATTATTCAGTCAAGAATTGAGTGACTTAGCTATTCTCGGCAATCCAGTGATCCAAGACAAACCCAAAGGACTAAGGATGAAATATATTATCTGCCTCTAGAAAAAGATTTTAGTTTGTTTGAATACAGACTGAAGGATGCTATTTTCAATTTTTTCTTTCATTCTTTTTCTTTTAATCGTCTTCTTGTACTAAGTGATTACTAATGGAAATGTTTTACATGATTGCTTGTTGTCATAGGGAGGAGGGAGACATAGAATTTGGAATTAAAAATATTCTTAAAGAGTTTAAAAATGGTTTTAACATGTCATTGAGGAAAAAAAGTAAAATATTTAAAAAATTAAGTGTAACATTCATAACAAATAACTAAAATCACACAAAAAACTTTTTGACAAAATGCAACCCTTATTCCTATTAAAAACACTAGAAAGCAGAGAAATAAGTGGAACTTTCTTTCAAATGATTAGTACTGACTGTCAAAACAAACAATAATATCTCTAATGGGGAGAAACTAGAAGCCTTCCCAGTAAAATCAAGGATGAAGCAAGGATGTCTTTTTTCACCAGTATTATTCAATATTGTGCTAGAAGTGCTATCTATGGTGGGGAAGAGAAATTGAAGCAATGAGAAATTAGACAGAGAGGAAACAAAACTATCAATATTTGCAGAGGAATTAACAATTGTAGTTAAGTTTCATGATACAAAAAAAAATCCACAAAAATTATCAGCATTTCTATATATTACCAGCTAAATCCCAACAGCAAGAGAGAGAAATTCTATTTAAAATAACTGCAGATAGGAAAAAAAATAAAATACTATTTTCTTCTGAGTTTGTTACTTTATTTGTGAAATGGGATAATACTTACACTGCCTGCTTCACAGAAAGTGGTTGAGTCAAAACATTTTATAAATTTTAAAATGTTAGCTAAATGTATCACCATTATTACTACTAGTTGTAGAACATTTTCTAATTCAAACCGATTGACACCTTTAAAATTTACTTTTTAACTTTACTAACTATATTAAACATATATAAAAATAGCCTATTTCAAGAAATTTAAAATCAGCAGTAACAATTATAACATATTTTGGTCATAAAGAGAAAAGATTATATATATATGTGTATATATATATATATATTACAACTAACAAACAATAGTTCTACTTCCCAAATAATAGAAGTCTTGTTCTGTTGTCACACATTCTAAGCCTAAACTGTTTTTATTTTGTTGAGTAAGTACAGTATATTATAGTAGCATAATCCTTCCCATCTTCCTCTTTCCCTCTATCTAATATACTAATCTATCCTTCCTTACTGCCAGCTTGGAAAGATTGGCCAGGTCTTTTACAAACAGATACTTTTATCATTAGCTTTATTCTTAGTCACCTAAATAAATGGACTTTCCAGATCTTTGTAAGACTTTTAAAGAAACCATGTAGTTTTTTTGTAGAACATAGAAATAAGAATGTTTAATTAAAATTATTCCTTTAAGGGTTAATATTTCATGGGCAGTCTTTTTTAAATGATAGCTTTTTATTTTCAAAATACATGCAAAGATAGTTTTAAACATTCATACTTGCAAAACCTTGTATTCCAAATTTTTCTCCCTTCCGTCCTCCAACTCCTCTCCCCTAGACAGCAAGTAATTTGTTAAACGTGCAATTCTTCTGTACGTATTTCTATAATTATCATGTTACACAAGAAAAATTAGATCAAAAAGGAAAAAAGAATAAGAAAGGGAAAAAAAGCAAGCAAACAACAGCAAAAAGTGAAAATATTATATTGTGATCTACCCTCAGTCCCCACAATCCTCTCTCTGGGTGCAGATGGCTCTCTCCATCACAAGGCCATTGGAATTGATCTGAATCACCTCATTGTTGAAAAGAGCCATGTCTATCAGAATTGATCATTGTATAATTTTCTTGTTGTTGTGAACAATGTTCTCTTGATTCTGTTCACTTCACCTAGCATCAGTTCATGTAAGTCTCTCTAGGTTTTTCTGAAATCATCCTGCTGATTGTTTCTTATAGAAGAATAATATTCCATTACATTCATATACCATATCAGCCATTTTCCAAAGATGGATATCTATTCAGTTTCTAGTTCCTTGTCATAGGCAGTCTTTAATAAAAGGAAAATTACACTTAGTAGAATTGGATTTATGTTGATTTTCCCCCTTGTATAATGTTTTTGTATCTTGATATTTACAGATTATTTTGTGAAATGCATTTCTTTGATGAATTTTCATTTTAGTAAATAAAACAAATTACTCCAAAATTTGAAAAGTTATCTATAGTTTTAAAAGTAATTTTTGTTTGATGAGGAAGGGGAAGTTGTTGGAAGTTGGGGGAGGGGTGTTGAGTGAAAACAGAGTGTTGAGTATTTGAGTTAGTATAGATAGATTTGTGATTTTCATCATTGTAGGGGAATTTCTGGAGTGGAAGCATCTATTCTCCAATGCAGATCAGTCAGCTTATCAGCAGTTTTGTGTCATAAAAAATTGCCTAGGGGCAGAGCGATTTTCCCAAGGTCACAGTACATATCAGAGGCAAATAATTGAATAAAAATATTCCTTTTTTTAAGTTATCTAATACTGAGAATTTTTATGTCAACTTTCCTGTGGTTGAAAAATAAAGGATTTTGTGAAATGAAAAAAGTAGAACATTAGAGTAAATTTAATTGTTCAGCTAAATTATGCATAATTTTATTTAAACTCTTGAGATAGTTGCTAATACATTTTTTTTGTTCAGGCATCTTACTGAATTGTAAAATATTAAATTAATATTTATATGTCAAATTGCTATTACACAATGAACATTTTAGAGATTAATAACTTTGAGACTGTGTGAGGTTGTCTTTTTTCACAAATAATCTGTTTTTCAAGTCTCATTGTATTAAGTTCACTGGAAAAGCAGGATATTTGACAGTTATTAGTAAAATGGGTACGAGTTAAACATAAAAAGGGTAAGTAGCATCATAAATAAATTAGAGGAGTTATTGTTACATCTGTGAATGGGGAAAAGTTCATGACCAAAAAAGAGAGAGAAAGATCACAGAATGTAAAGGAAGGAAGTATTATTTCATAAAATGATAAGTTTTTACACAAGTAAAATCAATGCAGCTGAAAGTAGAAGAGAAATAGGTAAAGGCTGGGGGAATCTCTGCAGTAAATTTCTCTAATAAGGGACTCATTTCTTTTTTTAATAATTTCATATTTTATTTCTCCCTAGTTACATGTAAAATCAATTTTTTAACATTTGTTGTTAATATACTTTGAGTTCCAAATTCTTTCCCTTCCTCCCTCCCACCTCATCTTATTGAGAAGGCATACAATTATACATGTATAGTTATGCAAAAGATTTCCATGTTGTGAAAGAAAACATAGACCAAAAAATAAATTTAAAAAACCTCAAGAGAAATAAAGCAAAAAAAAAAAGAAAAGTTTTCTTCAATCTCTGTTCAGACACTATTGATTCTTTTTGGGGGGCATGGAAAGCATTTTTCATCATAATTCCTTCAGAGTTGTCTTGGATCATTGTATTGCTGATGATAGCTAAGCCATTCACAGCTGATCATCTTACAGTATTGTTGTTACTTTGTACATAGTACATTTCATTGTGTATCAGCTCATGTAAGTCTTTCCAGGTTTCTCTGAGGACATCCTGCTCATCATTTCTTATAGCACAATAGTATTTCATTATAATCACATGAAAGGACTCATTTCTAAAAATATATGGGAAACTGAGTCAAATTTATAAGAATAAGAACTGTTCCCTAACTGGTAAATGTCAAATAGAGTTTTCAGGGAAAGGCTCTAGACACTCAATAGCTATATGAAATAACGCACTTAATCATTAATAATTCAAGAAATGCACATTAAAAAACCTTGAAGTTCTACCCACAGATTGGCAAAGTTGGCAAGAAAAAAAAAGAAAAATGGCATGCTAGGTGGGCTGTAAGAAAGCACATATGTTAATGTACTGTTTGTAGAGCTATGAACTTGTCTAGCTATTTTGAAGTCATTTGGATGTTAAGTCTAAAAGCTATTAAATAGCCCATATCTTTTGGCCCAGTATTATCACTACCTCTAAAGAAATCGGAGGAAGAATCAAAAGGACCCATTGTGTCCAAAAATATAGTAGCTATTTTTGCAGTGGCAAAAAATTGGAAACTGAAAAGGTGCTCATCAGTTGGGGAATTGGCTGAACCAGTTACAGTATGGATGTGATGGAATACTTTTGTTCTATAAGAAATGATGATGGTAATCATTTCAGAGAAACCTGAGAAGACTTGTCTAAACTGATGGAATAAAGTGGTCTGAACCAGCATTTGACACTATCCAATAACATATTGAAAACTGAGTCAGGAAAACCATTTGGGGGGAGACATTTTCCTGAACAAGTGATAAACTCTTTGAGGAATTTGAGGCCCCATACATTTGAAAAATAACTTCTAACATACAGCTAACTCTTTTAGCATTATAAAAATGCATTAGTTTTATATTTTATGTCTTGTAAACTATAAAGCCATGTTCATTTATGTGTATTTAATCTTTGTTGTTTTTGAGCTAATATTTTGATATATTCTCTGACTGGAGTATTGGGAAACTTTTTGTAGCTTTGCTTATTTTGTCTTTTTAAAAATTTAAGGAAATTTTGAAGATTAGCACAAATTTAATTTTTAAGTAAACAAGAAAAGCTTTATGCTCATTATTTTGAGGAATATAAGGGAATATTGAGATGAATTATATTTATATATTTGAAAATTAGTGAATAATACAAAGCAAATACATGTGTGTTATATAACATTTAGAGATAGATAATTGATTTAAAAAATAAAAGACTGCTCTTAGCTATTAAGCTTCACATAAGTGGAATTGGATTTTAAAGGAAGAATTTTTATGATCAAAACATGTCACTTGATAATTTTTTTTCTTGATATTTCTGTTGCTTCTTGATTTTTGCAGAAAAGCAGTACAAATGTAATTTGAAAATTGCCTATCAGTTATATAGCAAAATAACTACTCCCTGCTTTATGATTTAGCAAATTTGTCTATAATTTTTTAAACCTGGTGACTTTCATTATTGAATTAAATATATATTTTCCAAAAACTTAGCTGAAAACTTTTGGAGCGAAAGATGTAAAAATGATAGATAAGGTGGCGTCGTTATTTCTCATTGCCCTTGGAATTTAGTACCCCTTGCAAAATTTGTAAGTACACTTAAAATGGTTTCCAGTTGAATTACAATATATTTTGTCACTAGAAACAATCATTTAATATGTATTACACATTTGTTTGAAAAACCTTTTAAGTTCAAGTCTCAGGGTTTAAAAATGAAACAATTCTTGCCATATCATTTCTGATTCAAAATTCTGGGAAATAAATGAAATGAAGGGATAAATACATTAAGAATAAAATGGTTAATTTTATATATGACTTTTTAGTAAAAGGTCCCTTTCATATGTGTAATCTGGAGTTTTAAAAATGTTATGCAGTTTTCTCACTTTATAGGAAAAACTTTTCTAATCTGTTTTATACCCTTTAAAATAAAGTGATAAGCCATAATTTAATCTAGGGCATATCACTTGTAAGCTACTTAAAAGATTTTTAGCATTCATTTAGCAAATGAAAACTTTGAAACTTTTTATTCTTACAGTAATGGAGTGGGGTGAAGATATTAAAGCTATTTCTGAAGATGAAGCTGTGATGTTGGTGAACCATCAAGCAACAGGAGATGTGTGCACATTAATGATGTGCCTACAGGACAAAGGAATGGTAGGTTATCTTTAGGTTACAAATGTCTAATTAGAAAATATAAATACAACTTAATTTGCTACATGATAAATGATGAGATATTGTTCTCCCCCCCTCTCTTTTTTTAATTAAAGGGGTAAGATAGGAATTACTGTATTTCAAGAAGTGACAAGAATTTATCATCAAAGAAATTATTGCTAGTGAGGAGAGAAAGTTAAAGTAGTTTTGTGTATGGCTATACCATATAAGAGAACATCAATCAATAAATAGAAGTAGCTACTAAAAAAATTACTTTATTAGCTGCTGTCAAGAAGTCAAATGAAATTTCTTCCCTCAAGGAACAAGACAAACATGAAAAGCTAAATGCCATTATGAGTTGAGTAGCATGACCACTCTAGATGAGGTGTGGCCCAAGGCATTACAGTATAAATCATCATGATTCATATGGACGAGTTGTACATACAGAGAGGAATGAAATTATTATCAGCTAGATTGGCTTGAGAAGGTTTGAAAGAAGAGGACTTTGAACGATGGATGGAATTGAGTTAAGTGGAATGGAATTGGAGAAAGTGGAGCACAGAAGTGGCAGGAATGAATGAATCTGTTGTGTTCCAACAAGAGCAAGTAGACCAGTCTAATTGGAATCAAGATTATATGTTGACAAGGTATAGCAAATGAGATGGGAGACACAGGGGACAAGATTACAGAAACCCTCAGGTGCAGGACTGTAGATTTTGTACTTTTTTAGTGAAGAAACAGGAAAATATTGAAGCTTTTTGAACAAGAAAGTAACATGTTCACAGCCCCATTTTGAGATTAATCTGATGATTATGTGTCACATAAATTGATACAGTTAATTATACATTTATTGGAGATACTGCTAAAGACATAAACCAGGATGGTTGCAATAAAATATGAGATAGAAATTAAAAATTAGAAATAAAATATGATAAAATAGAAATCATGATTGTATACCTTGAAATAATAGTGATGATAAATAACATTTGCATAGTATTTAAATTTTTCATACTTAATCTGATTTAGACTGAGCAAAATATAGTTATGGACAATGAAAGAAAATCAAAAGAATACATTTAAAACTTTTGAGTATTGCAATATGTGATTTTTTCCCCTGTGATCAAAAAATTCCATATCTGTTTATCTAGTCCTAGAGATTTTTTTTCTTAAGCCCTAAATTTGCATTTTCAGCTATTATACTAGATATCTTTAAGTAGATATCCTTTGAATACCTTAAATTCAACATGGCCCAAACTGTATTTGGCTTCATCTAAAAACCTGACTTACATAAGTCTTTTAGTGATACCATTTTTTCAGACAACCAAGTTTAGAATCTTTGAAACACTTGCACACAGATAGCGCCTGGCACACAGATAGAGCCTGGCACACAGTAGTCACTATATAAATGTCAGCTTTCATTATTAAATCCAGGTTTTCTGTTTCCAAATCCAGCATTCTTTCCATTGTTTTCTGAAGCATTGAGGAATGATTATATTCAATATTTTAATGGGTAATTGCATTCTTATTCTTTTAAAGTGATGAATGTATATGGTATATGTGGTGAGTACAATTTAGTATATTGGTTTTACCAGAGTACTCAAACTCAACTACCCTAGAGAAGATAGAGTTTTGTATAGAAAGATTCAGGCCATTTTTTTCTAGATTAATTCTTTTGCCTACAAGTATTTTCCTTTTATGTTTCCATTAAACTATATTCAAAATTGTTATGTAAGTTAACTTGAAAACTGGAAGTATGACTTGGCTTTATCTAAAAAATGTTATCTATGAATATTTGAATGATGACATTGCAACCTTTATCTCCAAGAATAAGCATATAAACATCTACTACAGAGCAATTATTAATTTATACTGAGAAAATGAGTTGCTTATTTTTAAAATTTTCACTACCTTTCTTCATGATCAATAAGTTGGGGTTTATCTACTTAAATGGAAAAAACATATGTAAGATTTTAAACTATGAGACTTAGGATTTTGCTTGTAGTAACTGTTGGAATCCATCTTATTGGGAAATTACTACTTTTAATTTGAAGGGAGAAAATAGTAATTGAATTCATCATTCACTCTGCTTTAGAGTTTTTATATCTAATGACATTGTTAGATTTTTAATTAAAAAATTGAATTATAGTACAGTTATATAACTTTGAGATCACCAGCAGGATTTGATTGACAGCTCTATAATACTTTGATCCAAAAAGTGAAGGCAATCAGAAGACTTTTGGCAGAGCTTACTTTAAATAATTTTTTAAATTAGAAATGTGCTCCCAAAAAAAGAACAGGATACCTTTGTTAACGGTTTCAACTGAGGTTTTGTTGACTATGTCAGGCATTGTCTTAAATGCTAGGGATGCCAAAAAAAAAAAAAAAAGGGCAAAACACAGTATCTGTTCTCAAAGAGCTCCAAATCTAATGGGGGCGATAACATGCAAATACCTCCCTATATGCAAGAGTTTTTTGATTATAAAGAGAGGGGTGCTGAGGAGATTCTTGCAGCCTGAAGGTAGCATGGAAGAGCTTTTTGGAGAGGGTGAGATTTGAACTGAGCCTTAAAGGAGACCAGTCCCTTTGTTTTGCCAGGCCACTTACTATAAGCACTTTTGGGAATCTACTTATCTGTGTCTGGGTTTTTTTTGTTTGTTTGTCTAAATTATTGGTTAAAAGTAAGGAGGTGATGATAGGAGACATCTTATTGTGAAATATTTTGCTCTATGAAATGGTTCAGTAACAAAAAGTGAAGACAAGGTTTGTAACTTACCCAGAAGTCTCAGGCATGTTATTTTGCTAATACTTTCCTCAAGAAAACTCAAGAACACTACATAACATAGAAGCAAATAAATAAAACTCAGTGTTACAGTCTTAGATATAATTGTTTGTGGAAATGGACATGACATTGAGAAAGCAAAGATAGGGGGTACGCATCTGCATTAGAGTAGATGTGCACGAAGTGATGTAGGTAAAACCATTTTGAGATCATTGAAAAATAGAAAATTCAAGGTAGCTGAAAGAGATGAGAAAAGCCAGGTTGATTTAGAAGGGAATTTTACCAAACACTTAAAAAACAATTCCAAATATTATATAAATCATTCAAAAAAATAGGTAGAGTTCTTCCAAATTACTTTTGTGACACAAATATGATTTTGGTACCTAACTCAGGTAAGACAGAGAAATAAAACTATAAACCAATTTTTCTAAAGAAAATTGATGTAAAAAATTTTAAATAAAATACCAGTTACAATAATTTATCATAAAGATGATACCCTATGATCAGACTGGATTTATACCAGAAATTCGGGGTTTATTCAAGATTAAAAAAACTATAAGCATAATTAACCATAGCAACAACAAAACCATCAAAAATCTTATAATTATTTCAGTACATACAGAAAACGATTTTGTCAAAGCACAACATCCATTTCTATTACAAACACTGAAAGCATAGAAATAGAGCTTTTCTTAAAATGATAAATGTCTGTCCAAAAGCAAACCTGATCTATATTAATATAAGCTAGAAGCCTTTTCAGTAAGATCGGGGTGAAGCAAGAATGTCCATTATTAACAGTTATTCAATATTTATTAGAAATTAGCCATAGCAAGAAGAAAAGTTCAGATTTCTTTCTTGGGGGTATCCCAGGATATCATTCATGATCCAAGGAACCAAAAAAAAAGCCTTAAGCTCGAGTAAACTGAGTTCAGTTCTGAGAAAGCCTGATCCTAAAGGAGAATTTATTAGGATTTCTATTATTTTGCTCATTTGAATATTTTTATTTTATATATAATTATCCTCTTCTCTTCCTTTGATTATCAGATTTGCTAATATATATTTGTATATAGTAGCTGCATGATAATTCTTTGCGAATTCATCTTGTTCAGGTAGCTAGATAGCACAGTGGATAAGTTGTTGGACTTACAGTAAGGAAGATGAGTTCAACTCCACTTTAGACTTTTAATTAGCAGTGTGACTGGGTAAGTCACTTAATTTCTCTCTGTCTCAATTTCTTCATCTATAAAAATAGATATAAGAATAACATCTATTTTCCAGATTTGTTGTGAGAGAAAAAAGTGAGATAATATTTGTAAAACACTTGGCAAACCTTATGGTATTAGGAAAATGTTATTAGTATCATTAAAAAAAGAGATGAGGAAAGCAAACATAGGGAATAAAATTGAAAACATTACCACCAAAAAAGACAACCAAGACAATATCAGTAACTTAACAAGCCATATTCCCTCTTTTCCCATCTCTACAAAGTTATTCTGAGAATATTCTACATATATATATATATTCTTAATAAAGTTATGAAAAGGGAGCAGGCAATCTTTTACAAATGATACGCTACAGCAAACAATATCTTATTGTCAACTAATTATCCAGAAGATAATATCGAATGCAAGATCTTGCCGAGTTTATTGTTATTTGAAGATGTCTCCCAAGCATTTGTTAATATCAGGCAAGATTGCTTAGTATATGTTAATAATAAAGATAACTTTTTCAATTATTTGATTAATAATATATGCTCATCAAAGATATTTGCAACCTTCCTAGGGGATATTAAGTGCAGAATCTAGATTAAAGAGGAATTCTGTAGATAAGGATGCTCTTCTGATTCTGCTATTTAGATATGACATTGTGCTGATTTTAAAACATTGCAGAATGTCTAAATATACATTTATAATTACTCAAGTGCTCAACCTAATTAAGAAAATTATGTGAGTAAAGAATACTTTATTGTCCTGTCTGTGATATGCAGTTCAGTGAACAAACCACAGAACTGGTCCGTCATTTATCTTGGACAGACACTGGAAAAAGACCAAGGACCATGGGAAAAAATGAACTGAATTTCCTTTTTGAAAGTATATTATTTTAAGGAGTTAAGTGCCTACTATTTGCCAGGTACTCTGCCAAGCATTGAGAACAGAAAGACAAAAACCAGTTGCTGCTTTCCAGGTACTTGTTCACTATTGGTGAAGACAATATTTACACACAGAACTATATGAAATAAAAAAATAGTGGGCGGGGAGGCATGAGCCCAGCTTTGAAGGAAACTAGGGTTTTGTTTTTTTTTACAAGGTGGAAGTGAGGAGGGAGTGCATTCCAGGGTTGGATGAAATCCTGTACAAATGATGGAATGTCATGTTTGGAGAAACAGCAATGCCCATTTGGCTGGATTGTTGAGTGTGTGAAGGGGAATAATATATAATAAGCATGGAAAGGTAGGTTTGAGACAGCTTGCAAAAGGCTCTAAAGATTTCTTATGGGGATAATCTAAGGCATTTTTCCAAGCTTGAGCCACGTTAAGTCAAGTTCCATTTACCCAAGATTTAATTAATTTTCATTTTCTAAACATTTCAGGTTGTTGCTCAGATGATGTGGTTGATGGATCATATATTTAAGTATACAAACTTTGGTATTGTTTCTCTAATTCATGGGGATTTTTTTATAAGACAGGTAAGTAACAATATTTGTTTTTGTTTTTGTTTTGCTCTGCCTCTGAATTGATCAGTGAATTGAAGTGTAATTATATTAGGGCTAAATGTAGCAGTTACAGTAGGTGTCCAGTCAGCTTACAAGTCTCAGGAAGTTTCACTCCAGATTCCCCGTTTCCCAAGATACTTTTAACTTTGGAGTACAAGAAACAGACAATTTATGCCCCCCCCCTGCCATTCAAAGAGGTAGCCACCATCATTTTCATTTTAGAAGCTCAGGTATCAGATATCACAGGGTGTGCTATTGGTAAAATTGTTTTATTTTCTTATAAGTAGTTGGCTTGAAAGAATAAATGTACTTTATTGTGTATAATACCTTATCCAGAAACCTCTGTCAGTAAAAACTGCAGATGAATAAATGGGAGTCTTTGAACACAGCAAAAATAGATGTTTCAAAACTTTGAGAGCAGTAAACACACTCCCTTCATTTTGGGGCTTAGATCATATGAATCAAGAATTTTTTCTGTCTAATGTGCTCCAGGAACTTTGCTAGATTCTTGGAATAGAAAGATAAAAATTAGCAGTTCCTCCTTTCATTGAACTTAAATTATATTTGACTTTATCTTATATATGATATTTAATTTTTTGACTTTTCCTTGTTGCTTTTGATTCTGGCTTGCTTTTACAACCAGAAAGCAATAAAGGAAATGACAGAATTTTGGAAGTATACTTTTTAAAACTTTAGAGTCTAAGGTATACATGAATAGCTTGTGATTGTTAATTAAGAGTACAGTGGAGACCAACAATCCTTCAAACCAAGTGGAAAATATAGATAGCTATGAAAGCAAGTTGCAAACACAGAGACCACTGGACTCATTTACTACGAAGATAGCAATATCGATAATGTGTTGTAAGCAAATCCCACCACTCTTGTGAAATCCAATGGAAGTAACATTTGACTGAGGTACTATGAGTGACTATTTTTCATTATATTCTTTCATTATATTCACTCAGGATTAGCTTGTGGTAGAAAATATCCCTGTGTACCCTGAAGCAATTATTGAAGAGAAATGTAGAAGTCAGTTTTTGACTTGGATTACCAACTAGAATAGTATAGTAGATAGTAGTACATCTGAGAGTTCAGTGAAACATATCTCAATAAATCCTGAGTATATATTGTTGCATTATTACACAGTAAAAATGATTGCTTATCATAATCATAATCATGACTTCAAGAAGGGTTAAATTTTATTAAATATACTCTTAACCTAAAATATAGGGGCATTTAGGGGTGTTACTATTACAAAATGGGTAAAATGCAAAACATTTCATTGCTGGAAAGGATAGATTTCAATGATCTAGACATTTTACCTATTCAGAGTCCCATGTTCATTCAACAACAATGCTGGAAAAATGTGTTATAATTGTTGGTATCTGCAATATTGGAATATATACATGAAGTTTTTTAACTAAGATATTAATGTTAAAAGATAATAACTTTGCAGGATTTCTTAGCTACTCCGTTTCTTGTTATTGTTATTTATAATAAATTGAAAATTGGGTTTAAAAAATACTTCGTAATTAATAATGAAAGTTAAATAATTAGTGTTTTAAAGTTTAAGGTATTCCATTTTTCTAAAACAATTCTAATAGCCTGCATTTATATGATGCTCTAAAGTTTCAAAGTGCTTCAGATATATTAATTCTCATTTGATCCTTATAATAGCATTTTGAGTAGATGCTATTTTTTAAATCTCTTTACAAAACAGAGGCATGGAGAAGTGAAGTGATTTGCCTAGAAAGTGTCTGAATTAGGATTTGAACTCAGGTCTTCCTTACATCCTTCACACTCTATAGTCTTTGCATGTGTTGACATACATTTTGTCACTTGAGGGAATTGTTCCAGATAATACTCCTCTGGGTGAAAATAACATTTTCTTGTATGTACTGTGCAAAAAAAAAAAAAAATCCGGATTCTAATAGACCACTATCCTGGGAAGAGAAGAGTTTATAAAACATGTATAATAAAGGGAGAACAGTTAAGTGCTGAGAGAGCATTGATGGATATCTAGTCCTCATCATATCTAGATTTTTCATCTTGTGCTCTACAATTTCAGGGAACCCTGGAGATTCTTATGGTCCTGAAGTATCGACATAAATCTAGGATAATAAATGAAGGAAAAAACATAACCATCAAAGGCTCAGCCAGCTGCTATGATTTAGGCTAATTTTTCAGGATCAGTCAGGAAGGGAGTAAATGGGAGATGAGGACAAGAAAGATGAGGACAGAGCACTAGCATCTCCGAAAAGGAGGTTGAGCCCATTGGTGGATAACTTGGAAGGTTAGAAAGCAAAGTATCCTTGTTTGGGAGCCAGGGAGTCTACACTGAGATAATATACATCTGAAGCCTTAGAGATTCAAAAGGGGATGTAAGGGATGGACTATAGAGAATGAAGTTTCTTTTCTAAGATCCAAATTCCCACACCTAGACCTAGAGGTGAATTAAGCAATTTGGGAAGGCTTTGAATATCAACATCCTAACTAAAACCAAATCCACCCATTTGAAAAATTAAATGTAGAAAAGCAAATTTAGAGGAATTTAGGAATATGGTTGAGATTGTACAGCTTCCTAAGAAAAACACTCTTTGTCCTACACTGTGTATACCTTTTGCTTTGTTTCATCTTTGTTTTATCTTTGTTTTTAAAACTCTGTAATCTTTTATTTTAAAAGTTATACTTGAACTCTATAGTAAGCAGACTAGGTATAATAAATTTTTTTGGCCTTATGAAAGTTCAAGGAGAAATTAAGGGCTGTCCCAAAGATAAATGAAGATTAAGTTTTAAGGAATGACTTTATTTAAGTGGCAGAAGCACTGTTTTAAGTGATGGTAATTATTTGTTGCTCTTGGGTTTCAGTCCCTTTTCAGAATAAGGTTTTTGATTAATATTTAATGATATTTAGTGTAAAAATAATTAGTATATAATATATAATAATAAAAGCTAAAATTTACATATAGCACTTTAATATTTGCAAAGTGCTTTATAGATATTATCTCATTTGATCTTTACAGCATCCCTGGGTGATAGATGATGTTATTTTCCCCTTTTTACAGATGAGGAAACGGAGGCTGAAGAGAAGTTAAGGGAAGTAAGCTAGTAAGCGCCTGAGGCAAACTCTAGTTTTCCTCAGTCCAAGTTCAGTGTTCTATAGACTGCAACGCCCAGTTTCTTGTTGACTTAACTTTGGTTAAATAGAAATTAAGAATTATATGGAAACCATGTATGAATTTTTTATAATAAATTGACTAGGAAAAACAGATCAGTTGTCTTGAATTAGAGAGAAATTTTATTTTATAAAAATAAAATTATTTTTAAGAACTAGTTAAACTGGAGAATTTAAAAGAATTAGTTATATTTTTGAGAAATTTATCTGAAACAAAAAGACTTAGATAGAAGTTGTAAAATTTCCTAATTTTCCTAAGTTAACTTTTTGCCCCTATATTTCTCTGGTGGATGGGAGGAAGATAGTGTTGGTAATTTCTTTTTAGTCTTGAAATAACCTCATCTGAACTAAGTTGAACCTAATTCCTTTGTGTGTATATGTATGTGTGTCTTTGTGTGTCTTTACCCTCCAGGGAAAATCTCATCGTGACCAGCAGCTTGTTCTTCTTAAGAAGCACCTAAAAAATTATTATAGGAGCCGAGATCGGAAGTGGATTGTTCTGTTTCCAGAAGGTGGCTTCCTCAGGAAGAGACGAGAAACAAGTCAGGCATTTGCCAAGAAAAATAATTTGCCATTCCTTACGCATGTCACCCTGCCAAGGCTTGGGGCAACACAAATTATTTTGAATGAACTTGTAGCACAACAAGAAAATGGAACCCCAGCAGGTGGAGATGCTAGGGTGTTAGGTAGGACATTTTTTTTTTCTTTGTGAGAGAGACTTGTTGTTGCTGCTGTTGCTGCTGCTGTTATTGTTCAGTCACTCGGTCTTGTCTCATACTTCATAACTCTCTTTGGGGTTTTCTTGGCAAAGATCCTGGCGTGATTGGCCATTTCCTTCTCCAGCTCATTTGACAGATGAGGAAACTAAGGCAAATAGGGTGAAATGACTTGCTCCAAGTGACACAACTAGGAAATGTTTGAAATAAGATTTGAACTTAGGAAAATGAGTCTTCAAGACTCAAGGTCTGATACTCTGCCCACTGCTGCCCAGGAGAGCTGTAAGATTTTCTTTTTTGTAAAAATCCACAGAGTAGCATTATTCATTTTTAAATTTTACTTTAAAAAAAAAATCAGGGGCAACTAGGTGGCACAGTGGATAGAGCACCAGCCCTGAAGTCAGGAGGACCTGACTTCAAATCTGAGCTCAGACACTTAACATGTCCTAGCTGTGTGACCCTGGGCAAGTCACTTAACCCCAATTGCCTCAGCCAAAAAAAAAAAAAAATCAAAGAACTAATATTTTGGGAGAAATAAAATAATGTTTTCATTTGTTACATGATGATATAGGTTTATTTTCTCCTCACAAATGTATTGTTTTATTTCTAGGATTCCATTTCTCTGTTGTGGTTATTGAAAAAATGTGTTCACAGGGGTAGCTAATTGATGTAGTGATAGAGCAACAGCCCTGAAGTCAGGAGGACCTGAGTTCAAATGTGACTTCAGACACTTAACACTTCCTGACTGTGTGACCCTGGGCAAGTCACTTAACCTCAAATGTCTCAGGGAAGGGGGAGAATTTAAAGAATAAATTAAAAGAATTTTAAAAATGTGTTTACAGCATTATTCTAGGTGCTTGTATAATACAAATATTATAAAACTTGGATTCTGCCTCCCAATTTCCCACAATATAATTCAGGAGAAGGGTTTTTTCATCTTATTTAGGTTTTATTTATGTAGTTATAAACTGTTAGTTTTGTGTACTGATAGCTTATCATATACTCTTTAGTATTTGTCTCTCAATATTCCTCACCTAAAAGGTAAGTTGTTATTCAGTAGTTTCAATACATTGTTTTACAATGTATTGTATACATCCATTGGGTCAGGGCTATATCAAATATTCTTATTTAATTTTGTGATTTTACACATTTTAATAGTGTTCTTAGAACCCTAATGATAGGTTAATTTATTAATAAGCTAGTAACAGTTGAATGTAGGAATTTGACTTTTAGAAGTAAATAAACATTATTCAAAATATATTTCTATAATCACCAAATTGATGCTTGGAAATATCTTTTTTCCTAGTGTTTCTCTTGTGACTTCCATTTTATTTTTAGCGATTAGTCTTTCCATATGAATATTCTAGCCCCAGATTATTTTGTAATGTCAGTATTTTTAATGAACTGGTGGCACAACAAGAAAATGGAACCCCAGTTCTGTAATTTCCCACTTATTATCACACTAAGTCCTATTCTCCTGGCTCATTGTGATGTGGTCATGACCCTCTATTCACAAAGTTTGTGCTAGCTAAGTGCAGTCTCTTGTAGGTCCTAAAAATCTACAAAGATTTCAATCACATGCTTGGCAATGTTTGCTCTTAGCAAAGTTCAGAAAGGGTTATCACTAAGTTGATTTTACAGTGACAGACTTTAACCACTGCAACTCAGTCACCTGCTAAATTGTAGATATTTGCTGTCAGTAGAGTAAGAAACCCTAATGACATAATCATTAATTACTGATGTATTAAATATTAAGTTAATATTTTATCTGAACATCTGTCTTGTTTTTTCCTTTTTAAAGACATAGAAAAGAGAATATTCAGGAACCATATTTTAAAGTTGCTATTTTAGTTAAAAATAGCAGAACAAACCAAGGATTTGATATTAACCTAACTTGTTATAGGAAAGGAAATAAGAACTGTAATTGAACTTGAAAATGTGAGATCCTATCTTTAAAAAAAAATGCTCGTTTTAAGCAAAAGTTTACTTGCCTTAGAAATCTACAACTTCAACTAGATATTGATTGTAGAGAGCAATCCTAGTTTTTTAAATTGATGCCTTTTGTTTTTGTTTCATATATTCATTTTTTAAAACCTTTCTCTTCTATCCCTATGCATTGTTTTCCCTTGTAGCAAAGATGAAAAAAGATTTATCAAAATCAACCAATCAACTTAAAGTTACTGCCTATTCAATATTTCAAACTCATAATCTCTAACCTCCAATTAAGAATACATTTTGTCATCTCTATTCTGAGGCCATATTTTAATTTGGCATTAAAATGAATGAAATGGATTAAGATTTTCAGATTAATTCTTGTGGGTGGGTGATAAAGTTAGGTTCATTTTATTTTCTGCTTTTTTCTGTTACAGTGTCTGTACAGCCACCATGACTAAGTCACTATTTGTCTCTGAACTGCTTTATCTAGCATTCTCCTTATCTGACAATTCAAATCTAGATAAAAGAGTTTTGCCCAATTTTATATGATTCACACAGGGGACTGGCTGTTCAGTAAAGTGAAGAGGACTGTAAAATATGGATTTTTGGAACATCTCTCCAAGACATAAACAACACAGGTGACTTAGGGGCATCATTCTCAGCTGAAATTTCTCAAAGCAGGGAAACCATAACTGGTGACATTACAGAATAGTTTTGAATAATTAGAGTATACATTTTTCTTTTTTTTTCCACAAAATATTTTTCTCTAAGTTACTCATTTTTAAGGTTTTTCTCACCACTTTTCTCAAATTATCACCAACAGATCCCAGGCCTCTTAATCCAAGAATACACATTTAATATCTTAATATTGTAATGCTTAAAAATGGCATTGTTAATAAGGACCATTTCATATTCTTCAGAAACCATGTTATAGTATACAACTTTAGAGCTCTGAGAGACCTTAGAAGTCATCCTGTCCCATTCCTTAATTTCATAGCCAAAGAATTGGAGGCCAAGAAAGGACAAATGACCAGTGCCCAGAGGCACACGGGCAATAAAGTGATAGAGTCAGGTGCTCCAACTCCAAATCCAGTGCCCTTTCCACATAGTACCACACTGTTTGAATGTGGCATGTTTGAAGTTGAGCCTTATTCTTTTAAAGTAGGGACTTCAAGAAAATGAAGACTTTTATAGTTTGTTGCTCATTATAATTCTTCTCTGACACTACTCTTCCTACTAGTTATAGATATTGATTAATACTAATTACATGGCTTCAGATCAAAAAAATTTCTATTACAAATACTTTCATCAATAAAAATATTTGGACTTAGTATCACATTCTTTGATGTGCCAAATGAAAAAGTAGAAGTGACACTAAATTTAGAAGGTAAAGATTTAAAAAAAGCACAAAAATTAGACCATCAACATGGTCTGAAGGTAACAATTTTGAGAGCATCAGTGGATTGACTCTTAAGACATTTCTAAGAGAAATCACATTTATACTACCAGGAAAAAAGACAGTTGAAAAATATCAATTATTACTAATCATATTACTTTTCCATTTCCACAAAATTTTTGAAGACCATATACATATATATGTGTGTGAGAGCATCCTTGCTTAAAATATGAGGTGGAATAAAGCAAAATTTTACAAATAATATCCTGTAGTTTACCACATCTTTAAACTCGAACAGTTCACTTAAGGATGTTTTTTTTAAAAAGTCCCCATTGTGGTGCTTTTTTTTTTTTTTGATGATGATGGCTATAAAAATTGTATTTTACTTAGTGAAATAAAATTTCATTTTAGATCTCTGCTCCAAAGTATTCTCATTCGTTTATGTGTATTAATACAAGAATCTTTGGAACATTCAATAAGACAAATAACTCTGCTGATTATTAATACCAAGTGAGACACAAGCAAAGAGATCAGTGCTTGACAAATTTGTTGCTGTTATTGATCTAGTCCTCTTCAGAATCCAAATAGAAGGCCTCCTTATAATTAGGGAAGTTCTCTAGATTCTCCTGTTTGGATATGTTTGTGTTTATTGCATGGCATTTTAGAATATTTCAGCCTCCTTGATGAGGTCCATAAATATTCAAGAGTTAAGCCTACTACTACAATTTTTTAAGTAGATGAAGAATACTTTATATGAGTTATGATTTACAGTTGGAGAAATAACTCACAGTGCTAGTCCATCAGGACATATGTTTTGTATAGATGCGGCAAATGGACACAAGCTGACCTCAGAACCTAATAGGAGGAGAGTAAGCTACAGTGTCTTTTCAAATAATAACCCCAAGAGTCTCTGAAACAAAGGCCCATTTTGTTTAATCCCAGTCAGTGTTTTTAAGCAATTATCAGTCATAGAATATCATAGTCTCTGAAGATTTAAATTCAAGAATCACTTGGAGGACTTTGGACAGATGCATGATGATACTATAATTACATATTACAAATGAAGATCTCTAACCTATTTAGTGTACTCAGTAGGAAGAGTTGCATGGGTTGAAAATACAGCAATAGGGGCCACTAGGTGGCGCAATGGACAGAGCACCAATCCTGAAGTCAGGAAGGCCTGAGTTCAAATCTAATCTCAGACACTTAACACTTCCTAGCAATGTGACCCTGGGCGAGTCACTTAACCCCAATTGCCTCACCAAAAAAAAAAAAAAAAGAAAAACTGGCAATAGTTACAAAAAGCCCTGTTGGAGGGATTGCATACACAGATAAGATCATAGTTGTGTCAGAGTTGGTGACTTTGGGTAAATTACCTGACTTTTTTGCTTCTGTTTTCCTCTTTTTAAATGAAGAATTTGGAGTGGCATGATCTCTTAGGTCCCTTTTAGCTCTGAAATGTAGGAATAGTTGATATCTTAAAGTTTCTCTTAGCTGAAATCTTATGATCTTGCTGCATAAAGTAAGCAATTAATGTTTGAGTGAATGAATGAATTTATTTTTCGATTTCCTCTTCATTCTCACAGTCTACTCTAGTCCAAATCCACTTTCCTTCTTGCCTAGTCTGTCTCAGTAATCTCCTAATAAGTCTCCCTGCTTCCAGTCTCTTGTCTTTCCATACCATTTTCCACACATATGCCAAAGTGATATTACTACAACATAAATAAAATAAATAAAATAGTATCATTCTCTTATTTGAGACAATTGTAAGTCACTAAAGATAAGTCTGACTAAGGGAATTCCAGAGGCTCCAAGAGGTCCAGGAGAGGAGGATGAGCATTTTGAGCAAAAGATAATGGAGAGAAGATAATCTATATAAAGGCATAGAGTCAGGAGATGTAATGTTACTTAGGGGAAACAGCAAGTAGACTGATTTGGCTGAGTATAGAGTGGGTGAAGAGAATGGAGATAGTAGATTTAAGAGTCACCTGCCAGTATGATAATTGAAGACATGGTAATAAATAAAGGGAAAGAGCAAAGGAACTTAAAGAATGAAAGAGTATGTCTATGTCTAGGAGATGGAAAAAGAATGATAATTTTTTTTTAAATTAAAGCTTTTTATTTACAGAACATATGAGTGATTTTTCTACATTGACCTTTGCAAAAACTTTTTTTTGTTCCAAGCTTTTCCCCTCCTTCCCCCCACCCCCCACCCCTAGATGGCAGGTAATATAATACATGCTAAATATGATAAATTATATGACAAATCCAATATATGTATACATACCTATACAGTTATCTTAGTGCACAAGAAAAATCAGATCTAGAAAGAGAAAAAAAAATAACCTAAGAAGGAAAACAAAATGTAAGCAAATATTCACAGAAAGCATTAAAATGTTGTGGTTCACACTCAGTTCCAGGCCTCTCTTTGGATGTATATGACTATCTTCATTGCTGAACAATACAAACTGGTTTGAAACACCTCATTGTTGAAGAGAACCATGTCCATCAGAATTGATCATCGTATATGTCTTGTTGCTGTGTATAATGATCTCCTGGTTCTGCTCATTTCATTTAGCATCAGTTCATGTAGGTCTCTCCAGGCCTCCCTGAAATCATCTTGTTGGTCGTTTCTTACATAACAATATTCCATGACATTCATATTCATATACCACAGTTTATTCAGCCATTCTCCAATTGATGGGCATCCATTCAGTTTCCAGTTTCTAGCCACTACAAAAAGGGCTGCCACAAACATTCTTGCACATGTGGGGCCCTTTCCTTCTCTTATGATTTCTTTGGTATATAAGCCCAATAGAAACACTGCTGGGTCAAAGGGTATGCACTTTTTGAGCATAGTTCCAAATTGCTCTTCAGAATGGTTGGATCCGTTCACAGTTCCACCAACAATGTATCAGTGTCCTAGTTTTCCCACATCCCCTCCAACATTCGCCATTATCTTTTCCTGTCATTTTAGCCAATCTGAGAGGTGTGTAGTGGTATCTCAGAGTTGTCTTAATTTTCATTTCTCTGATCAATAGTGATTTGAAGCACCTTTTCATATGACTAGAAATAGTTTCAATTTTTTCATCTGAAAATTGTCTGTTCATATCTTTTGACCATTTATCAATTGGAGAATGGCTTGAATTCTTACATATTTCAATCAATTCTCTATATATTTTAGAAATGAGGCCTTTATCAGAACTTTTGAATGTAAAAATGTTTTCCCAGTTTATTGCTTCCAGAAGAATGATAATTCAGTGAAGCAGACCCAAGAAAAGTTTGTCAGAAAGCTGAGAAGTAGAGATGCATGTAATTTATTGTTAAAGAAAACAAGAGGTGAAACTATCAAGAATGTGAAAGCTTCTCAGTAATATCAAATACCATAAGAGAGATCAAGATGGAGGATAATTGAAAGGAAGGCCACTATGTGGCCTTAGATTAGAAGTGAAGAATTTCATCTCAAGTCCTTTTCAGCTCCAAAATCCTTTCACAATTTTGGAATCAAAAGTAAACTTTTTTTGCCACTCATATATGGAATGGCCAGGGAAAATTCTCATATTATTGTGAATTCATTTCAACAAGGGATTTTATTGTGAATTTTAAGGAGTTGGTGGTAGAGATCTAACTTGAAATTAGGGTGGCACAATTTGGAATTTGAATCTGAAAATAATAAGGGAAGAAAAAAAATTTATTGTTCGGTCATGTGTTATATTCAGTCCTTTTTTGGAGGAAGAGGAAAGAGGATGGTAGGTTATTCAGAATTTAAGCCATTCTGTAAGAACAGAGACCATGGTGTCTTGTTTAATGGTATCTGTGGCACACGGTGATCCCTCAGTTTTAAATATTGTATGATTAATTTGAACGTGGGTTTTTTAGTTTATTGTTTAACAAGATTTGAAGTCCAAGGACATCCCTAGATGAGAGCACAATAAGGTCACTAATACTTTTAAATGAACTAATTTAAAAGTACTAATTCTTTTAAATAGAAGTTTAAAAAAATCTTTTTTCCCAGTTGACTGAAAAATTTGGAAAATACACAAAATTCTATTTTGTTATTTGTAGATTATGAAAAAACCTTTGATTCAGTAGAGCACTATCCTAAAAATTCTCTTCAACAAGAGGTTTGCCTATCATCCATAAATCAAAATTATACAGATTTTTTTGAAAAATATGACAAATAACCATGTTCAGTGCATTCTGATTATAAAATATATCAACTAAGGCATAAAATGTGTAAATGTGATCATGTAACATTAAGGTATTGTAAATTTCTAAAACAGAAACATCTGTATTCAGCCATATTATTAAAAACAGCTTATAAGTTAAATACAAATTATCTTTTGTTTATCTGTAATATTGTCTCAGTTGAGTCAGATAATTGCAAGTTGACTTATAATGCTTTAAAGATTTATATGCTTTATATGTTTGACATATATTGAATTATTTTTCGGGGGAGTGGGGAGAAGGGAGGGAGAAAAAAATTTGGAACCCAAGGTTTTGCAAGAGTAAAAGTTGAAAAATATGCATATGTCTGAAAATAAAAAGCTTAAAAAAGATTTATATGCTTTAAAAATAACAAAGAAATATTTAATTTTATCCTGAATATGTTTCTTACATAGTGGCAGCATCAAAGTCTGTCATACTTTTATTGTTATGCTATATACTATCAAAAATTTAACCCTTGATATTTTAACTAATATAAAAATTGATTCATTTTTAATCATCTTTCTTTCTCTTTGTTCCTAGAGAATAAACCAAAAGGCCTCCAATGGGTCATAGATACAACCATAGCTTATCCTAAAGCTGAACCTATAGACATTCAAACCTGGATTCTTGGATATAGGCGACCAACAGTTACTCATGTTCACTACAGGTAGGACAAATCCTGAGCCCAGGGTAATTTTAATGAACTTTTTACTCTTGGTGTAACATTATGCAATTATTCTTTGAAATGATCAAACAGTATGAATAGCTTTCTGGATTATTCATTTCCAAACTTCATCTAACCATAGAGGAAAGCGCAGTGGTTTTGGAAATCATATGATTTGAATGTCAATTCCAGATCTGTTACTAATTGTGTAACCTATGTCAAGTCCATGCATCTTCAATAGCTTACTCTGCTGCTTTCTCCACTACCTCTTAAAAATAGCCTGCAAAAACCTTTTTTGTTGAATTTGCTGCACCTTGGACTACTCTCGTCTTTCTTCCCTTCATGGTCAGACTTCTAGAGACAATCTGTACTCACCCTTTCTTTTTACCTTAGAGCTTCAATCCTGTTATTTCATAGATTCTTTTGTCACTGGGCATCTGCTGCCACTATTCTCATGAAACTGTTCCGAGCCACTAATTCTCTCTCCGACTTCATCTTTCTTAGCTTTTGTGTGTTATTTCACTGTTGGCATCCATAATAATGCACTCTTAATGATCCTATCTTACTTTTTAAATGGCCCATGTTTTCTGGATTGAATCTTCATTATCATTCTGCCCCTAAATTAAAGCAGCTCCCATTTTTTTGTTATTGGATGGGCTCTCTCTCTGTATTTTCTCATTTGGTGATGTCCATTCTCATAGCTTTTTTTATCATCTCTATGCAAATCACTCCAAAATCTCTATTTCTCCCCTGCTCTATATCTGGAAGTGTGTGTGTGTGTGTGTGTGTGTGTGTGTGTGTGTGTGTGTGTGTACACATATATATGTCATTTTAGGCAGGTTTTAATTTTTCTTCTATATGTGATATTTTAATTCTTAGGTTAGTAATATGTCAGGATTGTATTAAGATAAATGTAAAGCACTTTAATAAATGTTAACTATTATAATTCCTATCAAATGCATAGAAACTCTGCAAGAGGATGACGTGATGGCCTGAAAGGTATCAGTAACAAAGTTAGAAGGAGGGAAAATAGGAAATGAATAAGAGATATAGCATAGTTTTATAAATAATATATGAGTAGTATATAATCATAGTGGTTGATTGTAAGATTAGGGATCATTAAAAATTTTAATAGTAATCAGGGGAAGTTTTCTTATTAATCTGCTACCTGTGTGACCTTCAGCAAATCACTCAATCTCTTTGGGAATCAGCTTCCTCTTCCATAAAATGAGGAGACTGGGGATGATTATCTTCTCTCCTTCCAGGTAAATAATATTCTAGCAATACAGGATTATGCCTCCCATATTCGTTTATATTTTTTTCTTCCTTTTTTTTTTTTTTTTTTTTGCTTAGGCAATTGGGGTTAAGTGACTTGCCCAGGGTCACACAGCTAGGGAATGTTAAGTGTCTGAGACCAGATTTGAGCTCAGGTCCTCCTGACTTCAGGGCTGGTGCTCTAACCACTGCACCACCTAGCTGCCCCTTCTTCCCTTTCTTTTGCTCCTTATACCTGGCATATTCCCTTCTTTCCTACACCTCAACCCATTAAACTCTTTACCTTGTCTTTAAAACTCAACTGAAAGATCCCTTCCTCCAGGAAATCTTTTCCAATTCCTCTGAGTGATGATTTCCTACCTTGGACTTCACATAGCACTCTTTTTTGCTTTTCTCCAATTATTCATTCAGTAAGCATTTATTAAACATCTACCATATGTCAGACACTGTGTTAGGCACTAGGGATCAGGGATAGAAAAAAAAAACTTTCTTTTCTGAGTGCAAGAAGCATATTTTATTGAGTAGGAAGAACATGAAATAACACCTTGTAAAGTAAAGCTTAGTGTTTTCAAAATTATGTTGTCACCAGAATAGATTACTTCCTTGGTCCTGGTCTAGCATATGTTTCCAATTTAATCATCCTTACATAGTATATCTGGGACTGAGGCATTAAGGTCCAAATATTGAGCTTCCATTATTACTGATGATCATGTTTTCTTAATTTGTTAAGTTTTCTATTTTTTCTATTTTCCTCCTGCCAGTTTCATCTACAAGTCTTTGAGATAATTCAATTCAGGTTCAATTGAGGCTCGTGCCAAGATTTCTGTGGACTTGTTTTTGTTAAACTTCACTATGTTTTACTGTTTAACAAGATAATAATTCTTAGTCTTGCATCATCCTGCTCTGTCCCACTTTACAGATGAGCTTATGTTCTAAATCAATGTTGCTTTTGGCTGCCATATCTTTCTTCTTAGCAAGATGATAAAATATTTACTGACTGAGGCAGTTTCTGGATTTCTTGGGCTTTTTGTTATAATCTTTTAAGTTTGGAATAATAATGTTACTTCCCATGGTGGTTTTGAGGATCTAACAATATTGTGTATGAAGTGTAAAGCATTATTCTTATTAGGCTAGAAGTTAAGTGTAGGTTAAGTGTAGGTTATTCTAACAGCAATTTGTTATAAAGAGCATCATGCAGTAATGGTGGCAGAAGCATAACTTTTTTATTTTTTAAAGCTTTTTATTTTCGAAATATATGCATAGTTTTCACATTCACCCTTGCAAAACTTTATGTTCCAAATTTTGTTCTCCCTCCTTTCCCCCCACCCTCTCCCCTAGATGACAAGTAATTCAATATATGTTAAGCTTGTGCAATTGGAACCATATCTATTGATGTTGCCAGTTGGCAGGCCAAATATATAGAATCATTTTGAAGTGCATTCATTCAAAAATCAAGCAGTTCTGTGGTCACCAGCCTCAAAAATGTCTTCTTAGAAAGATTTGTAGAGTAACCATCATAGGATAAATCATGCACCCAGGTAGAAATCAAAGTTTTTACTTTACACAGAAGCAATTTTATCAGGGTTAAGGTAAGTTATTTTTAAGCCTTATTTTAAGCCATCCCTTAAGGTTGCTATGAGATGAAGAAATGAAGAAATCTTTGTGGGTAATATTTCCAATTTGAGCTCTTCACTAGCTGTTATATAAAGAACTCCTTTGCCCCTATTGCACAACACTTAACATTTTGACCATGGATTGCAGTTATTGATGTGCTTGTAGACAAGAATCATTTTCTTTATCTTTGCATTTCCTTATGTATAGAACATTACTTTATGGGAAATAAGCTCTCAGTATTGTTGAATTAAGTTCTTCAAGTAATAGGTATGTTTGTAACAGACTAACTTAATTTGTCCATAGTCTTTTGCTACTGGCAAAGAATTTATGCATCGTGTGCCTGAGGTTATTTTAAATATGACAATTTGATTTAAAACTAAAAGTGCTTTTGTCACCTACTTTTTAATAAATTGTTAGATATAGATGCCTATTTTTTTCTAAAGTTCTTGATTATAATAGCATTTATATAGTTATTTATATAAAGTTTACAAAATATATATGTTAGCTTATTTGTTCCCAATAATGAGATGTATAGTGATCAGGTGAACTATCTTTCAGGCCACTGATTTTATAAGGCTACTCATTTTATAGATGAGGAAGTCGAGGCAGACAGAGGTGAAGTGACAGGAATTGTGATCACACAAATGTAGGAGTCTACCTCAGGTCTCTCTGACTCCAAATCTGACTTGTCCTCTGCATAATCTAGTGGCTTAATAAGACCTAGTATTGATGTGTCTAATACAAAAGTTCAAGTAAAGTAGTACATATATATACTTTTAAAAGTTGTATCATATGGATGTACCTCTATAAAAACAGTCTATTATAATTGATGAAAAGAAATAAAGACTCAGTTCTTATTGACCAAGGATTCTTCCTAAAGGTAAGGAAGAATATTTTTCATTATATCAGCATCCAGGTAATATTGTAATTCATTTACTCAGCAGATATTTATTTGGCAATAGAATGAGCAAAAATTATATCAGTAGGAAAACATGCAGTAGATATGCAATAAAAATGTATTGAATTAATTAATATCCTAAAAATTAGTCACCTATTAATACCCTGTTAGTATCTGTATTCTTTGTTTGTTCATATATTAAGTCATTCAACAGATTTTATGTAAAATTATGCAATTTGAACATGTAAATAAGAATAAGACTGAATAAGTAATTGACTTTGGTGAACTTGTGTAAAGAAAGAAATGTTTCAAGCTTATTATGTGCAATGAACCAATATTTGTATTTCAAAAGAGTTTAAAAGGGTAACAAGATATGTACATATCATTAACAGAAATATCAGCTGCCTATGTGCATTGCTTCAGTTATTGCCAGTAGCCTGAAAGGTAGTTCACCTGACCACTATACACAAATTAGTGTGACTGAAAAGGTAGATGCTATTCTACAGGGTATAGAAAGAAAAGAGTAATTTGTTTTGTGATTCTATCACTTCTTATTTTCTTCTGATAATTCCATTGCTTCTGTCACTATTTTAGTTTGTGGTGATCTTTATACCAAGTTAATGTATTTATAATTTTGTTTTATCATTTGAAATATACTGCTTTGGTGTTACTTTAAAACATCTATATTGGCGGAGCCAAGATGGCGGAGTGAAAAGGTGACTTTCTGCCTCTCCTCCGATCTTCTCTCAAATCAACAATAAAATAAGCCTCTGAACTGATCTTCAAGTCAACGAACTCAGAAATATTTGGCCACAGCTCTCTGGATAACTTCATATCAGGTTAGTTGGACTCGGACAGAGAGATAAATAGACAACTGTGCAGGCCGGAAGTGAGGGTGGGACTCAGCTCAGCTCATCTTGGAAGAAATTCCAAACTCCAAATTCCAAACAAACACCTGGAGTTTATCTGAGGCACTCGGACACTCTGCCCTGATTGGGGGCAGATGTTCTGGCAGACTTGCCTTGTTTAAGGAGTAATTCGGACTTAGTCCTAGCCCCCACCGGCCCAGCACCTTAAGTCAACTCCCCGAAGTGCCCCAGGGCAAAGCTTTTTGCAGCCGCCGTTTTTTTTTCCCTACCTTAAAGAGATATCCACACTGTCTAAAAAAAAAAAAATGATGAAGAAGCAAAAGAGAGCTCTCACCATAGACAGCTTTTATCAAGGCAAAGAAACCACCCCAGAGCCAGAGGTTCCTTTAGACAAAAATCCAGAGAACATCAGCCAGGACCATCACTGGTCCCCTTTTCAAAAGGCCTTTCTGGAAGACTGCATAAAGAACCTCAAAAGAGAGCTGGAGGATAAATGGGAAAATAAACTGAAATCAGTGCAAGAAGGATACAGTATCTTGCAAGAAGGATATGATGCCTTGCAAAAGAGATATGAAAAAGACACCAATTTATTAAGAAATAAAATTAGTGAAGTGGAAAAAGAGTGCAATGAACAAATTGGCCAGTTACAAAAGGAGCTTAGAAAGGTAACTGAAGAAAACAACACTTTAAAAATAAGAATTGAACAAA
>JAJPUD010014634.1:0-31275 GCA_023553655.1 Myrmecobius fasciatus
TTTTTTTTGTCACCTCCCAGGCACTCTTGAACCTATTAACTTTGAAAGAGTAGACACCTTGATGTATGTTATCTCTAAAATGTTACTTGTGTCCTTGGACAAGTGACTTCCCTGCTCTGAGCCTCAGTTTCTTTTCCAGTAAAATAAAAAATTCAATGGAACAATCATTAAGCTTCCTTTCAGATCTTGATCTCTCTTTCCCTCCTGTACCCCCTCCATTTGGCCAAGCAAACTTTCCTCTCTTCCTAACTTTCTTATTATTGTGGAAGTCTCCAACATCTTTCTAGTCCCCCCCAGACTGGCAGCATACGAGTGTTCCTTGACTCTTCACTCTCTCTTATCACTAGCACCTATCCAATATGCCACCAAATCCTATTATTTTTATCTTCCTAACATCTCATACATTTCCCCTTCCTGGGACATTACCACCACCTTGATACAATCACTCATCATCTCATAACTAGACTATTTCAGTAGCCTGCTGGTAGCTCTGCCAGTTTTAAGTCTCTTATCTTCCATTCAGCCCCTAAGTGATTTTTCCTAAATCACATATCCTGCCCTACACCCATCTGATAAAATCTAATGGTCTCCTATTATAGGATCAAATATAAAATCCTTTGACCTTTTTTAGTCTACTCATGGCATTCTTATTTGTTGTTGAGTTGTTTCATTGTGTTCAACTCTTCATGATCCCATTTAGAGTTTTCTTGTAAAGATACGGGAGTAATTTGTCATTTCTTTCTCTAGTTCATTTTACAGATGAGGAAACTGAAGTAAGTAAAGTTAAGTGACTTGCCCAGGGTCACATAGTATCTGAAGTTGGATTTGAACTCAGCTCTTTCTGACTCTCAGCCCACATGCTCTCCTCTGAGCCACCTAGCTGCCCCTATATCTCACTCTCCTCCACATATCCTTAGACCAGGTGACACTGACATCTACATAAAGATAATGCCATTTTCATTTGCCTCCCATGCCAGGAATTCTCTCTGTTCACATCTCTTCCTCCTGGCTTTCCTGGATTCCTTCTACTTTCTGCAAGAAGCCTTTCTGGTTCTCCTCAATAATAGTATCTTCTCTCTGATGATTGTTTCTGATTACTCCTGTAGAAAACTTGTTAGTACGTAGTTGTTTGCAGCTGTCTCCCCTGTTAGACATGAGCTCCTTGAGGTCAGGAACTATATTCTGCTTTTGAGTTTTTGCCTTTCTTTGTGTCTCTAAAACTTGACACAGTGCTTGACACTTAGATGCTTAATAAATGCTCTGTTGACTTGACTTGATCCTATAAAGAGGGTAATGAGAGCTTTTGTCAAGAGTTGTTTGGCATTTTCTCCCAATATAAACTGGTTCCCAGGTTCCTCCAAGGAGAAAAATCAATCTTGGATCTGATCCAGGTCACCTCTACCTTTGTCCCAGGTATCTCCTTTCAAAATCTTGGAGTCATCCTTTTCTCTTCCCTGATCTTACCAGATACATTCAGTCTATCACCAAAGTTCATTGGTTCCTTATTTTCAGTGTTTCTTGAATTTCTTCCTTACTTTCTATTCCTGTTGCCTCATAACTTCAAGGTAGCACTATTATATTACCTTCCAACTACTCTGCCTGCTCCCCAAACTATTTCTCTTCCTTCCAATGTCTTCTACACAATCTTGCAGATTAGTTTTGAAACTCCATTAATATTAACTCCATTAGTGACTCTTAACTGCTTACCAAATAAAGTCTAAGTTCCTCAAAGTCCTATGCAATTTATCCCTAACCTGTCTTTCCAACCTGACTTTATGATGTTCCCCTACATACTCTTCCATATATCAGCCAATCTATACTACTTTCTAGTCTCTGAACATTTGTTGTTGTCCTGGAATTGTGATTTTGTCTGGGCAAGGAACTTCTGGAGAAGTGCCCTCTCTTAACAACCTACAAAAATAGAACTTAAATGATTTGCACAGCTTCGAAGAACCCATAGGTTTCAGAAGAAGGATTTGAAATTAGGTCCTCTTGATGCCAAGGACAACACTCTATTCTATCACCTGCCTCTTTCTGAGTATAAAAATGGCAAATCCTTATATAAATTTAAGCACAAAATAAAAGTTTGGGGGCTATGCATTAATTGTTTATAGAAAACTCCAAATACATAGCCAGAAAAGAACTTTAACCTTCTCCCTTAATCTATTCAGCTATTCCAAACCAAGACTGGTTTTCTAATTCTCACTCCTTTTTTTTCCAGTGCTGATGGGGAGTTTGCAGTGACTCACATGACTAAGGCTCACCTGTTCTTCACAGGCACAGTGAAGTGGGCACCCCCAGCAATCTATAAGAGCTCCTGTAGCATTGATGTGACTTTCTTCCCCTTTGACCAGCAGAACTGCAAGATGAAGTTTGGCTCCTGGACCTATGACAAGGCCAAGATTGATCTTGAGCAGATGGAACAGATGGTAGACCTGAAGGACTACTGGGAGAGTGGGGAGTGGGCCATCGTCAATGCCGTGGGCACTTACAACACTAAGAAGTATGATTGCTGTGTAGAGATCTACCCCGACATCACCTATTTCTTCATTATCCGGAGGTTGCCTCTCTTCTATACCATTAATCTCATCATC
Source organism: Myrmecobius fasciatus (assembly GCA_023553655.1). Lineage (NCBI taxonomy): Eukaryota > Metazoa > Chordata > Mammalia > Dasyuromorphia > Myrmecobiidae > Myrmecobius > Myrmecobius fasciatus. The sequence goes on from JAJPUD010014634.1 coordinate 2,595, forward strand.
CCTTGTCTCCTCATCTCCTGCCTCACTGTCCTAGTGTTCTACCTGCCATCAGACTGTGGTGAAAAGATCACCCTCTGCATCTCAGTCCTATTGTCACTCACTGTCTTCTTGCTTCTCATCACTGAAATCATTCCCTCCACTTCCCTGGTCATTCCACTCATTGGTGAATACCTTCTCTTCACTATGATCTTTGTCACGCTCTCTATCGTCATCACAGTCTTTGTCCTCAATGTTCACCATCGCTCTCCAGGAACTCACATTATGCCCCATTGGGTGAGGGTTGCCTTTCTGGGCTGTATACCCCGATGGCTTTGGATGAATCGGCCCCTTCCTGTCCTGGAGCTCCATCAGAATCCTAGCCAAAAGCTCAATACCACTCATTGGTTGGACACCAATGTAGATGAAGATGAGAAAGAGAGTGAAGAAGAGGAAGAAAACTGGGAATTTTCTACCCATTCATCACCAGTAATAGATACTCTCTCTTGTCACTGTGGCTATCACCATGGCCCTCCATGTCCCAAGGCAGAGACTCAATTACCAGAGACTGGATTCCTTCTGCCCCAAAGCATCCAAAAAGCCCTGGAAGGTGTGCACTATATTGCTGATCATCTGAGAACTGAAGATGCTGATTTTTCGGTGAGTTGGGAATAGAAGAAAAGCAAGGTGCCACCAGGTCAGACTTTATAGTTTCTTAGACCTAGAGTTGAAAAGGACCTTGGAGGCCAACTTAGAAGCATCTATTTTATAGATGAGCAAATGAAGCCTCAAGGAATTTAAATGATTTGTATAAGATCCTATAGATAAGTGGCAGAAACTGGATTAAAACTCAGATCCCCATGACTCCAAGTTTAGCATTCAAAACTCAGAACTCTTTTCATTGCACCATGTTGCCTTCAAAGAAACTCTCAGTCAATGGTATTGGTATTTTCATTCTCAGTCTTCTCCTTTGGTGTTCATTTCTGCATTCAATCATTCACAACCCTGCATTATGACCTATTTTATGTCCTATTTTTTCAACTACGTTGTAAGTTTCCAAAAGGTGAGGACCATAGCATATATTTTCTCATATACTTATTAGCATCAAATGTAGTGCCCCATGACCATTTTGTTTAGATAAATGTGATATGATATTTCTACCATTCATGAGAATAAAGAAGGCTCAGTTTTATGTACTGTTATTGAAAGCTTGATTCCATACAGATTATAGCTAGATTTCCTTCACCTTGACATCTGTACCTGAGAGAGAATGTTGATGATTCTAGATGACACTGCAATATTTCTGGAGATAGATGTACTTTATCTCATCTAAAACTTAAAATCACAAACATCCCTTGTATTTGGAAAGAATTGTAAAGCCTTTAGGACAGGAGTTGTTAATCTGGGAGCTCAGGAACTTATTTGGAATGTTTTGGTAATTGTATTTCAATGTAATTGATTTCCTCTATAACGTGTATTTTATGCTTTTGAAAATATTTCTGAGAAGGGTCCATTGCCTTCACCAATTTGTCAAATGTTTGCCTGAGACCAAAGCACTTAAGAACTCCTTATGTAGGAAGTGATAGGAGTGAAGTATGTTGAGATGTTTGTGGAAAAAAATAAGGGATAACAGTTTAATAATCTCTATTAATCTGTTTAGACCTTGATATAGTTAGTGAAGGTTCTTTGAAACAAAAACTGGCTACTGGTCTTTAAACCCTTCTTTCACTAGTTGTTATCCTTTCTAAGACCCCAATATGATCGGCACTCACCTAGACTATGACCAAGATTAATCTTTTACTCTTATTGTCATTTAGGGAAACATTCATGTGCTATCTTTATCTAGTTTTCTGCCCTTTTCATGATGCACTATTTTTCTGCCATAGGTGAAGGAAGACTGGAAGTATGTTGCCATGGTGATTGACCGGATATTCCTCTGGATGTTTATTATTGTCTGCTTCCTTGGGACCATTGGCCTCTTTCTTCCTCCACTTGTAGCTGGAATGATCTAAAAGCACAAGTCCTGATCCAAGGGTGACATTTCTGATGCCTGGTAGCTTCTCTGGATATCTAAAACTATATTTGCATTTTTATTAAGATGTTGGGGGAAATAGGAGGTACTAATTCAATCATTTAAGAGTTGATGTAATGAGGACATTAATTATTCCATTGTGGAGTTATTAAACTAACCCATGCTAGGATTTATCTGCCATGAAGCTGTTGATTGATATATTGATCAAATATTGAGTACTTACTGCAAGCAAAGCATTATCTTAGTTATCAGTGGAAAAATAAAAAAAAAAAGATGTAATCCCTGCTCTCCAGGAGTTTACACTCTAGTTAAGGAGAGACAATATACATGAAACAGTTAAGATAAATACAAGGGGTTGATTGAATTGAGAATGGGATCAACTTCAAGTTCTACAGCAATGGTTGAAGTGGCAGATTGTAAATATAAGTTGGGAGGAGAAGACAAAAGTTTGAAAAATAGAGATGTTTTGAGCAAGTGGAGGAAAGGAATTCTAGGACTGTTGGCATGAGAGAAAACGAAAATAAAGAGAGACTTATTGTGGAAACAAGCATGGATTATAGGATGATAGATTTAGACTTCAGAAGTTACCTTGTAATCTTCATATTATACATGAGGAAACTGAGTCCTACAGAGGTTGTGGCCTGTCCAAGGTCATACAGATACTAAGTTGCCAAGTCAAGGTTTGAACCCAGGCCCTCCAAATACAATACTCTCTCCACTGAATTACTCTGGACCAGTGAGAAAATTGTCTTTGTTGGAATAGAGAGTGAATGTTGGAGAATAATCAGAAGCACTACTGGAAAGATAATTTAGGGATTCATAATAGATGGGCTTGAATATCATTTGGAGAAATGTGGACTTTATCCAGTAAACAATGTGCAAACATTGGAGGTGATTGAACAAGTAAGTGATGTGGAAAAACTGGTGTTTTAGGAAGTTTTTCTAGTGAAAAGGCAACCCTGAAACCAGAAAAACTTGAGATTTAGTCCAGTTCCCAAAATATACTGGCTATGTGAGTGACTATGGGGCAAATCAATTAATTTCTCAGCTCTTCAGTCAACTCTGAAGATTTTAAGTTTACAATCTTCATTTCAACTTAGACTCTTAGAAAGCTGTCAAGAATATCCATTCTAAATTCTGAAGTCCTTATTGATATTATTCATATTTCACTTCTCTTCTGATTTGTGAATAAAGGATCTAAAAGGTCTAACTCTCAAGCCAATTTTGATGCCATTTTTACCTGATGTGTACTCACTCCTGTTTCCTGCTCTTGGTGCAGCAGCAACTCCTGGAATCCCAACTGAATTAACAGTGATATAATGGTTAAAGTCACTCATCCTTATCAAATGTTTTAGGACCAAAGGCCAAAGGACACCTCAACAACCCCATGGCCAATTTATTATCTCATATGCAGGATCAATGCTTGCCCTCTGATTCTCTATATGCTGAGGAGAGGAATACTGAATATTCAAACCAATTCATTTCTTCCAGGATCACAGTTCAATATCAAAAGAAATGTCATAGAACACAGTGGAGGTGGGGCAAAGAAGAAAAATCAATCCAACCACAAAACAAATGGTACATTTTTAATTCAACCACAAATCAAATAGAAAGAAGATGGTAGAGTGTTTTATGTAAACAACCAAAAAAATAAAGAAAGGGAAAGAGAGAGGAAGAGAGGAAAAGAAAAGGAGGGATGAAGAGAAGAAAGGTAGAGGAAAGAATGGGGACAAAAAGGAGAAAAGGAGGAAGAGAAAGAGGGAAGAAGGAAGGAAATGAGAAAGAAGAAAAAAGAGGTAGAAAAGAAGAAAAGAAAGGAGGGAGGAAGGAAGCAAAGGGAGGAATGAAGCAAAAGAAGGAAGGAAGAAAGGGTAGGAGGGAAAAAGGAAGGAGGGGGAAGAAAAGTAAATAAGAGGGAAAGGGAGGGAGGAAGGAAGGGAGGGAGGGAAGAAAGGAAAAAGATACGGAGGGAGGGCAGAAGAGAAAAAAGGAGGCAGAAAGGCAAGAAGAAAGGAGGGAGAGAAGATGGAAGGAAATAAAGTAGAGGAGGTGAGGGGCAGAAGGAGATGGACAGATGGAAAGAGGAAGAAAAAAGGAAGGTGAGAGGGAAGAAAAGTAAATTATGGCCAGAATTCCTGCTCTGGGCTCTTTCTTCTCCCACCTTCCAGATCCAGTGCTTGTATCATTCACTCTAACAGTCTCCTTTCCCCTTCAAGCTCTTCTTTGCTTGTTCTAAGTCCCTTTTAGTAAGGGACATTCCTAGCTGAGATAGATGGCAGTCAGTACAGACCAGTCCACACATTAAATAAACCCTTTTCTCTATACACTATACAAGAATATCAGTTCAGTCTGCATCCTTGCAAGGCCAGTCCCTAGAACAGGGCTCCCCTGCTTCTTTACTCCATCTGGTACCTCTGCTATGCCTGGATTTCTCCAGGGAATCACTAATTGATCACAGAAAAATAAGAATGAACAGCTTAACTCCAGCCCCTGCCTGCTGTGTCCATGCATGAAGCCAGGGCAGCTTCTGCAAGCACTGGGGATCCACTGATAAACACACTATATAAAATAATTGGGGGCAGTTGGGGGAGGATAGGCTGGGGGTGGGGGTGAGGGCCACAGGAGCAATTACCCTCAAGCTCCCCTTGCTACCATCCCAGCTTCTGCAGTCCAGTGTTCTGTATATACAAATGCCTTCTTGGCTTAACAGTCTGTGGAGTGTGGGGAGCCCTTATTTGGCTGGGGCTGATGGAGCAGAGGTCAGGAAAAGGGGAAGAAATCGTGCAAAATGGACCCCAGATCAGCTCCCTAAGAAAATAAACATAACTAGAGGCAAGACAGGAAGTAGGGGAAGGGGGATGCATGACACAAAAGTTGGAAGTGGGGTCACATAGGCTGGGGAGTTGCCCTATCCAAGACCAGTGCCTTTTGGGGATGCTGTCTGCCATTCACTCGGCTGGGGGACGGGCCAGATTGGCAACCATTTTGGCCTGGTCCACAGCATCCAGAAGGTTCTTGGCATCCACGGCCAGGGTGTGGGAAGCTGTGAGCATCTGACGTTTACATTCTTCACTCAGTGAAGTCACCGCATTCTGTTGCGCCAGACGCATCTTATTGATTAATTCTGCTAGGTCTTTGTTCAGCAGCTTCTGTGTCCCCTCAATCTGCAAAGGGTTAAAAAGAAAAATATAAGGTTTGGAAAGCTGAGTGATGGGAAGCTAGAAAGACAAAATCTCTGCTAAATCTCCATACTTGTCCAATAATAATCATGGAATCATAGATCTAGATGCAGAATTGACCTCAAAGAATACTTAGACAACCCCTTCATTTTATACTCTGTATATAAGGAACCTGAAGTCTGAGGAAGCTAAATGGATTGCCTAAGGTCACTCAGATACTATCAGAGGCAAGGTTTGAACTCAGGTCCTCTGACTCCAGAGGCATTGTTCTTTCCATTATAACTAATTGCCTCCCAAAGCAACTTATATACATTATCCTCTTTGATTCCCTGATTCTTGGATTTGATTCTCTGAAGCACAAGCTATTAGGACTCCCTTTTATAAATGGGAAAACTGAGGCTCAGAGAAGCTAGTCACACAGGTCTCTTGAGTACAGTGCTCTATCTATTAAGCCACACTCACTCTTTAACACCCCACCCCAGTCACCATAGTCATAATCCCAATCATCATATTGTTAACTGAAGCTCCTGCCTTAGATAGACAGGCATCAGACATCAAATATCTTTAAATAAATGGGTCTTTAGATGCAGAGTTGGAAGATACCTCACAGATAGCTAAATCCAAACCTTTACAGAGTTATTTACAGATAAGGAAAGAGGGGCCCAGAGAGAGGAAAGAATTTATACATTGGCTGTTAGAAAAATTTTTCTCAGATTATTAGTCCCCAGAGAGTGTACAACATCTCCAGCCTCCATCTTTATCTCTGTACCACCGCCCTCCTAGGATACTCCAGACAGACCAGTCCTAGGGTGCAGGGAGGAGGAATAAAGCAAGCTAATAGAGTCCTCATGGATCTTTGAGAATAAACACACCATGAGCAGAACCAGATCATTATACACAGCAACAACAATACTATGACGATCAATTCTGATGGACATGGCTCTTTTCAACAATGAAATGTTTCAAACCACTTCCAGTTGTTCACTGAAGAAAGCCATATACACCCAGAGAGAGGGATGTGAAATGTGGACCATAACATTTTCATGCTCTTGATTGATGTTTGCTTGCATTGTGTTTCCTTTATCTGATTTTTCTTACACAACAATGATAAGTGTGGAAATATGTATACATATATTCGATTTGTCAAATATTTTAACATAATTAACATGTAGTGGACTTCCTGCCATCTAGGGGAGGGGTGGTGAGTAGGGAGGAAAAATTTGTAACAGAAAGCTTTGTAAGGGTTAATGTTGAAGAATTACCCATACATATGTTTTGCAAATACATTTTTTCTGATGAGTCAAAAAAAAAAAAAGGAGAGAGAGAGAGAAAATAAACACCCCAGGACAGGGGAAGACTAAACAGCAAAGTATGCAGTCCAGTCAGATCCCAGGAAACTTACTTCTGTTCGTGAAGCCAAAGGTAGAGTGGGCAGAAGGTCATCCACACTTCCAATCAGTTTTCGCAGGGTTAGGCCAACGTTCTATGGAAAGAAATTTCCCCACATGAAGGTAACTATGACCATCAGTCATAATTCAAGGACTTACCCTAATATTCATCTTAGGGAAAAAACAAAGACTCTTGGTAGAATGTTAATTCTTTAGGGGGAAAATGGTTCTTGTTTTGTCTTTTTATCCCTCATGCCTAGCATGGAGCCTGGCATATAGGAGCATACTTCCCATGAGGTCACCAACAATTGAGGTGGCGGTAGGGTCAGAATGGTCCTCTGGTCCACTGCCCCCATACCTTGTAGTGTACCCTGCACCATAGGATGCTGCCCTCACAGATTCCACCCTCATCCCTCAGCCTACCCTCTCCAAACTCACAATGTTTGACCTTTGTTTACCATTCATTCTCCTCTGTCCTTCTAAGGCCCTGAGATCACCCAATGCTTATGCCTTCCTCAACTAAATTTGCCTTGGGTGCTAGAATTCCTGTCTATGACTCTAGAATTCCTGTCTATGACTCTGCTTGTTGGACTAGACTAGAATGGGTTGAGATATTATCTCTTCAGTAGCAATACTGGAAAATGTAGCTCCAACAAATCATCTTGGGTTCCAGAGATAAATGACTAGAAAGTCAGTGTTCTCTAAATCTTTCTTTCTGAAATCTTACAGAGAACTTTGTTTCTATCTCTTCTTTTCATTTAACACATTCTAATGTATATTCTGGCTATCTGTCTATCTGCCATCACCCTTACTAGGGCAAAAGTTCCTTGGGGGCAAAGGGCTATGTCTTTGCATGTGCCAGAAGGCACCATGTGTTATAGGTGCTTTCATTAAAAAGTATTGCTCTTGTTAACCCATGCTTTTCCCCATTTCCCACCTTCACCACAACAACATAGCCTTCCGGGGGCAGCTGGCTGAGTTCATTTTTGAGATCCAGAACAGCTCGAACCAGCTCCATGACGTTGATGTACACCATGTCATCTGTCCTGTCCAGATTGGCTGTTGGCAAGATTGACTGAGGGGAAGAAGTCAGGAAGAAATGAAGAAAGAATATTTATGAGAAAGGATGGTATTTGAACCCAGAGCTGCATTACCTTTCATGAATGGGAGGGAGGAAAAGGAAAGCAGAGGCAGGAAGACCCAAAAGCCAAATGGAGCTGTCTCACCATCACTCTGCCTTTTGTCCATGCAAGAGTTATAATAGCTCCAGGCTCTAGCCTCTGTGTTCTTTCTACACTACTCTTCTGGGATTCCTTAGACCTAATGTTCCTAAGCCCAGATTATATGATCTTTGCTAGCCCCTAGTTCTGTTTCCCAGTAGATTTCTGACTTTGATCTTTGAACTGGCCTGATGATAGCTCGTCCCATTGCTGGAGTGGCAAATTATGTGCTTTGATCCTGACCCTGGTAATCCCTATTTTCTACCATTTTAACTATTCTAATAATCTCCCTACAAAGCTGACCTTATCCCTAATCAAAAAAAGGATAGGGCATATATTGCTCTCTCAGAGGATACTGCATCTTTCTTGTACAAAAAGTCAGGCTCAGGCTAATAGTGTTATGGATAATAATAACTAACATTTACAATGTTTTAAGGTTTGCAAAGTGCTTTCTTGTTCTCTAAATATACATACATATATGGCATATATATGTATATACATAGATGTGTGTGTATATAAATATCATTTCATCATTGCAACAACTCTTTAAGGGAGATGCTATTCCCCATTTTACAGATGAGGAAAATGAAGTTAAAAGGTTAAATCACTTGCCAGGCTCACACAGGTAATAAGGATTTCATTTAGACTGAAACTCAGGTCCTCCTTACTTTCAAGAGCAATACTTTATTATTGTACCATTTAGTTACCTAGAATTCATTGTGCATGAAATTTCTGTTTCAGATCTAAAGATAGTTATTATGTTGTTGTTCAGTCATTTCAGTCGTGCCTGATTTCATGACCCCATTTGGGGTTTTCTTGGCAGAGATACAGGAGTAGTTTGCCATTTCCTTCTCCAACTCATTTTATAGATGAGGAAACTGAGGCAAAGAGTTAAGGGACTTGGCCAGGATCACACAACTACTAAGTATTTGAGGTCATATTTGAACTCAGGAAGAAACTGTTAGAATTTTTTTGGTACATAATATCCTTTCCCCACCGATCTTCTAGAGAGGAGAAATACCATCTCCTTATGCAAATAATGGGTATTGTGGGAATTAAAAAAAGAGAAAGGTTCAGGGAAAAGGTCTTATCTTTCTCATTGTCATCTCCCTGGTCAATCATTATTGTTTAGTAACAAGTATCTGGCTCAATCATCTCCCCTGATAAAAAAAAAAAAGGTATGGGGTGAGGGGGAAGTGTGGTATAATGGAAAGAACACTGGGCTGAGAATATAAAAACCTGGGTTCAAATCATGCCATTTAGTATCTGTATAGCATTGGGCAACTCACAACATCTATGGGTCTCAGTTGAGGACATCTGCAAAATGAGGGGGTTAGATTAGATGGTCCTTTATAGCTCTGAGTCCATAAAATATGTGAAAATAATAGACAAAGATAAACTGAAAATTATTTCAAATGCTGAAAAGTTTTTCTAAAATTATACTTTAAAATTAGTGCATTAAAAATGAAGCATCTGTTCCTATAAATTCCAATAAGGTTTGCCAATTTTTGAGACTTGTCAGTATGATGTCTCTAGGCCTAAATTCCCTCATCTGTAAGATGTGAGACTGAATTTGATTATTTCTAAAACTAGACTGTGATTAGCTTGTGACTAGAAAAGTACAAGTTCTAAGTCCCTTCCAGGCCTGGTCCCCCAAGGTACTTTACCAACTATTGTTAAACTCACCCACCTGAGCTCCCAGTCGTGGTGGCTTCTGAGGAGGCCCTGTGAACTCAGCTGTGAGCACAGAAAGAGAAAAGGAGAAATAAGTGGGGGGCAAGTCCTATCATCCATACTCTGTTTTGGTCTAGGAATTCTTTTTTTCATTTCAGTTAACCCAAGGACCCTTCCCCTTAAATTCTAGAAAAGTCAAGGAAAGACACCCATGTGACCCAAATGAGGAAAACAGCAAAAAACAGTCAGACCTCTTGACTTGGAAAAGCATGACTTTTCCGACTCCAACCCAGCCCTTTCCCACATGCTCCCTAGGTGTTGCATCTAGAAAAGGTGGAGTTTTGATCTTTGATTCTTCTAAGATTCAATATACTGAGTCTGAGTTCAAGTTGTACTCTGAACTCTGGTAAAAGTTAAGCAGTCTGTACCCTTTATTTTTTATTTTCCTCTATCTTCCACACAGGCTCAGATGAAAGAAAGGAGGGGCACCAGTTTTATTTCCTGATCTGTGGCCAGGAAGCACAGGGTCCCCCACACTTCCCACTTCCTTCTCTCTCATACTCCATGGATATGTAAGAGCATGAGCAAGAGCAAGCAGAACATAGATCATACCTTAACCCTCACTAACCTGGTAGTGAAAAATAGGTGTGATAGGAGAAAGGCTGTGACAAAATGAGAGATAGATGTAGACAAAAAAGGGAAGAATAGAGAGAAGGAGGTGAAGAGAGAGAGATGCAGGGAAAGGAGGAAGACACAGAGGAAATAGATACACATCTATACACATATACATACATACATATATATACATGAGAGAGAGAGAGAGAGAAAGAGAGAGAGAGAGAAAGGGAAGGAGGAAGGGAATAAGGAAGGAAAGGAAGAAAGGAGGGAGGGAAATGGAGGAAGAAAAAGGGAGGAAGAAGGAGAGAGAAGGAGAGACAGAGATACACAGAGACAGGCAAAGATAGAGACAGAAAGACAAAGAGACAAACAAAAATGGAAGGAGACAGGAAAGAAAGAAAGAAAGAAAAGGAGGAAGGAACAGAGTCAGAGAGACAGAAAAAAGAGGAGGGAAAAAAGGAGAAAGAAACAAAGAGGAGGAAAAATCATAGATAAATGGAAAGAGCACCAAGAGAGAAATAAACACCAGAACAGAGTGAGAGAAGGGAACTTAGGAAGATATAGACAAGTGGGGTAAGTGGATGGAAGACATAGGAAAGATAAGTGGGAAATAATTGACAAAGATGTATTAAAAATTACTTCAAATATAGACAAATTTTCTAAAATTATACTTTTAAAATAATGTGTTAAAAACAAGGGAGCTGTTTCTATAAATTTCAATGAGGTCTGCCAATTTTTGAAACTAATCACTAGTAAGACCATCACACTGACATGAGGCACCATAAATGGCAGACTTTATTAAAAAGAAAATAGTAAGATTGGAGAAAAACTTACTATAGCCAGCTTCCTTCTCTGGGGTCTACAGGAAAGAAAAAGAAAATCAGTATTATGAACATGGCTTTGAGAAACCATGCCTTCCACTTTCTTCCCTGTCTCCTTTTCCTAGAGATGGGGACAGTTCTGACCACAGACCAAGGGAAAATTCTAGGAAGCTAAGCAGTGATTGCTCTCTGACCATGTGCAACTCATAGCCTCTAAGATCTGTTGGAATTTTAAACACAAAGATCTTAACACATATCTGTTTAATTGAAAACTAAGCATCCCTGAGACAGAACAGTAAGAATTCGAGGTTACATATTCTATTCAACAAATATTTGTTGAGGACTTATTATGTGCAAACCCACTATATTTGTCACTGAAGATATGAAGATGAAAAATGATCCACAGTCCCTGCCCTCGGAACCCTTACTCTGAAAAATGTGATGAGGGAAAAGATTCTTTTCAATTAAGAGCCTGTGTGTGTATATGCACAAATTAAATTTTGTTCATTCATTCTTTATATATTTTTATATGTAGATCTTGTGCTCCTCAATAGACTATAAGAGGCTTAAAGATGTTTTTACTTTTGTTTTTGTGACTCTACTATCTAATATAAGGCCTGGTACCTAATAAATGCTTAATAAATGCATATTCTTTAATTGGGGAAAGTCAGAGAAATTTCTTAAAGGAGGTTTTCTATCAGGTGGGCCTTGAAAGAAGATTTGGGATTAAAAGAAGAATCTTTTTCTCTATCAAGGGAATAGATGTTGTATTGTTAAGCTTGGAAAGGGAAGTGTTGTTAGTGCTCTGTGCTTGGGCTGATAGAACTACTGGATTAAACTTCTGGGTTAGTCATAGCAGTACTCCCAGCACACATGGTCTTGGTCTTGAGTCTGAGTAGCAAGAGCCCTGGGCTTCTCACTTACCAATGGAGACTTATCATTCATGTACAACATAGGGTCCTAGAAATGAGAGAACCAAAGAAAAGACTTCAGATCTTTTTTATTTGAATGAAAGATGCAATTTTTTGTGAAGTTTGGGGAAACAAACTGGGCATTGAATTGAATTGATTTTTTATTATTTTTTAGGTGATGGATATAACTACAACAGAATCTTTTATGAGGTCTATTTAACCCTCCCCTTAGAAGGAAGATGTAGTTGTTTAGGGATTACAATGTTCTACAATGAATAGAACAGCAAAATCCTGAGGTTTCTTGATTGGTTGAGGATGAGTTTTGGAATGGAAGTGAATAAATCAGCAACTAAGTTGGGCCTGTCTCATTTAGGTGGAAGATATTCTAGAGCAAAAAGTGTCTTTCTTGACTAAAGAGCCAGAAGGGAATAGCATGCCAGAGAGGAATTGCTAGGCCTGTAGAATCTTAAACCTAGACTTGGAGACTTTAGATAGAGAACAGTTTAGCAAGTTTGGAATGCAGTCATTTATTTTACATACACTCATATATATTTAGATATACATACATATACATTCCCTGCTATCATTATTATTCCTATATATCCTTTTTCCTTTTGAATAAATTCAAGAAAGCACATACTTTTGGGTTAGGTTGTGTGAGAGCTGAATTAAAACAGGAAAGTCAGTGATAGAACCTAATATCAAGACATATGTGCAGCAATAGCAGAAGGGGAAAAGTAAGCCAAGATTAGTGTGAAGATGCTCAGGACTATGCACTTAGGTATAACAGAAGGATACAAGTAGCCTAGCAAAGTCATTAGCTCAGGACTGAGAGTGAAACATTAGACATTAGGCAATGATGTGTTATAATTGATAATGGTTGACTTGGGAGTCAGAAAGTAGCCAGTACAAATTCCAATAATAAAAATACAAATAGCTAATATTTATATATTATTTTAAATCTTGGAAAGCACTGTTCATATATTGTCTCACTAGATCCCCAGTACAACCCTGTGATTTAAGTGCTGGCATTATACAGGGTTAATGCTAATGTAATATTACTCATTTTAAAAATGAGAAAAATGAAGCTAAGAGAGGTAAGTTGACTTGCTCAGCATCACACAGCTACTAAGTGTCTGAGGCAAGATTTGAACTCAGATATTCCTAACTCAAGTCCAGAGCTCTATTTTATTATGTCATCTAGCTATTATTATAAATAATTAAAAGGAGAGAGAGAGGGAATGAGAGGAGAGGAGAAAAAGAAGAGAACAAGGAAGAGGAGAAGAAGGAAAAAACAGAAGAGGAGAAGGAAGAGGAAGTGAAGGAGAGAAAAAGAGAAGTGAGTCCTACCCTGGCAATCCAAAAGTTTGAGTTTTAGTTTTCACTCTGACAGTTAATAACTGGATGACTTTAGGCCAAGTACTTCATATCTTTAGGTCTGTTTCCTGATCTGTAAAATGAGGGGATCCTTGACTCCCAGAAGAGATGAGGAACTATGCCTCCTCTCTTCATTGGCAAAGTTGGGGACAATGAGTGTGGAAGATGGTGAAAGCTGATAAATATTGAATTTTTTGGCAGGTTTTTTACAGTGATTTTTTTCTTTATTGAAAAACATTTTGCTGGAGAAGGGGTGAAAGCATACTTGACAATGACTGTGATAGAAAAACAAAAGGTGACAGTAAAACTTTTTTTTAAATAAAAAAATAATTATAGGAATCAACTGCATGGTCTCTGAGGTCTCTCTCAGCCTTGACACACTAAGATTCTATCTTTTAATTTGGTATTTCTCCCCTCCTCTAGGCTCTCTAGGCCTTTTATAACCTGTTATTGGGTAGAAAGTCAGATAGAATGATTTCTAAGACTTCTTCCAACTCTGATTCTATGACTTTTTTTAAAAACAAGGGAAGCTCCTTAGAAGTCTTAGAGGACAATTCCCATTTCAATTTCTACTTACCAGGGATTTCTCCTCCTGCCTGAGCCATTGATAATCTTCCACCATCTGCTTCTGTTGCTTGTCCAAGATCTGACGCATCTTTGCTCTCTCAGCTTCCCACAACTGCTGGGCCTCCTCTCGACTGCTAGGTCGAACAAAGTCCTCTTCCTGAGATGTCCAAAAGGAGAGAAAAATGGATCCTGAGAACCAGTCCTTGGGCCTGATGAAGGGCAACCTCAGGATGAGCACCATAGAGCTACAAGCCACAGACTTGGCAAAGAGCCTTGCTCTAGGTAACGTAGCAAATGAGAGGAACATGGCAAGTCCCCCCACACCAAGAGGTACCACTTTTATCCCAGGCAATTGGAGACTACTTTGTTTTTATTTGCTTTAGGGTTGTTAGTAGTTAGATACAGTTACAGATACACCTATTATTAGCAATCCTGGAAATCATATATATGCTTGTGTGGTTGTGATATTGAAGACTAGCATTAGGGAACATTGTAACCCATACTCAGATAATTATATATTGTCTTATCAAAATTTGGATCATTACTTTAAAATGACTATTCTGCTTGATACTGTAACTTAATGGGTTAAAGCATTATATAAGCATCAGCTATTATTATTATTAAAAATGTAATATATTTAATGTATGTATATCAGATTCCTTGCTGTCTTGGAGAAGGGGGATGTAAAGGAGGGAGAGAGGAAAATTTGGAACATAAATGTTGAAAATTATCTTTCCATGTATTTGAACAGTAAAATACTATTGAAAATTTAAAAAAAAATAAAATAAAAAGGGCAAGGTGATTTCGACTTGGACACCAGGCTTTTAATTCCAGTGGTAACTTAATGGGCCCTATTAATGCTTTTATAATACTAATACTAGGCTAATACTAGGCTCCTATAGGTCATGGATAACTGAGAAGTAGAAATAGTACATGATCTGCCCAATAATGTATTTTCCCATAAAAATAGAATTCTTTATTAAAATAAAAGCATTAATTAAAACTTCAAAATAAATTTAAAAATTGAGATATGTAATACAGAGCAAGATTTCAAAACAAACAAACAATAATTAAGTTCAAGTTAAACACTTTCTCCCAGGCATAATTAACTGAAGTATTGCTCAATTTAATTCAATCCGGATTTAATTTTCAATCATTCATAGTGCTTTGTATTTGTTCACAGCTCAGTATCTTAGGGGAGAGAATGACTAAAATGTGTAGTTCATTTAAATGACTATTGTAACAATCAATCTACTATTCATTCCCCACTTGCCAATCTTTCTTTAAAGTCCCAAACTGGTTCTCATTGTTTCTGGCAATTTTATTTGCCAAATAACACTTCAGGACCCATTTCCTTTAACAGAAAGTATAGTCAATTGTCACCTCTTCACTTTTTCCACCTCTATGCAAGATGAAGGACCCGGCCAATCAGGAAGAGATTCTTCTAACAGACAAGAATATATGATTTTCCTTCTTTTCCTTTTGAGCTCCCTATTATCATTCAAGTAATTTTTGAACAAAACACTCAAGATTACATGTCAACTAGCCTAGCTGTGAATGGGGTGGCTCTCAGCCTGAGTCCTACTTGAGCAATCTCCTGTCGTTGATGTTATGGGCTCCTGTTTCATATTCTCATGATCCCTTTGAAAAGTTACCCTAACCTGAGTCCTGCTATGATTGCCTCCAGAAGCATATCTAGATTTCCCTGTTATTACTTCTGAAATAATATGCTCTGGATCTTTACTTAGAACCTGGACTTAGCTCCTCTCTCCACACCCCTAACTTTCCCTGACCCCAAATATCTCCCAATTCTTTTTGAACAAAAGTCAGTGGGAAAGCTAACTCTCTTCACAGGAATTTTGCTAGAGCATATCTACAAGCACTTTGTAAAGAGAAGGACTATTTTTATCATTTGTTTGTTCTAGCTCAAGAGCTGTTTGTCTCATTTATAAGGCGGCTAATATGTCCTTTTGGCAGTTATTAGTTATGTATTTAAAATTACCTTTAAATGTCTTTGGATACAATGTGAGAGGGTTAGACTACATCACATCCATAGACCCTTCCATCCCATGGATCTATGAAAGATAACTGCAAGAACTGATAGCAAGTTCAAAGGAACAGCTTATAACTGACATGTTCCTAAAGTGAAGTGACAGAAGAGTTACTTTGTCTGTTAGGCAAAGTTGGGCCTTGCCAATTGATACCGCTGCTTAAGAAACCAGCATTCCCATTGGCCACTCCACAAATAGTACTGCTTGCAAACAAGAGATAGCAGAACCAAAGAAATAGTTTCTTTGGGCAACTCAGCAGAAGATAACCACTGGAAAAAGGTGAGAAAGAGGTTTTCCCTTGGGGCAAAGAAGAACAGCCATTTTGAAGCCAGTTCCTTGACTTACCTGGTTTTTATTGCTCACTAAACCTATGCCATTCTTTCACTTTCATGTCACTGAGACGCAAAATGATGAAAGAATGGTATCTGACTGGCCACATCAGAGGGAATGTCCCTGAGAGAAGCCAGCTTATATCCTGGATTCCAGTACTCATACTAACTAGAAGGAGCCTTCAATAGGAACCTCTAGCCCACTTAGTGCCCTGAGCAATCCCTGGAGTGAATGGCTTCAATGGGAAGTCATAGGGAATCATAGAACTTCCTGTGAATTATATCTTCATCAAAAGCCAAGTCCCAGCATGCAGATAGATCTTACCCTCATGCTGTGACGTTTGAAGACATTGTGCCGGTGGAGAGGTGGGGTATGTAAAGAATTAACTGGTGATGGATACTCAATGGGGCTGGTGAGCGTAGGCGAGCTGGCACATAGACCCTCTGGTACCTGTTTGAGAAAGCAAGGCGGCAGGAAGCACAGGGACAAAGCAAGCATACATAACAGAGTTAGCAGCAACACATATGCACGTACACACAAACCAACACAAGCTAAAAGGAAATACCAGGGCAATTCTCGAGAAGGACTCCATCCCTGGGAGGCAAAAAAAGACCCTTTTCATTGACCCAACACTTCAGAAATAGATAAGAGCTCATTAACCTAGAAAGTGTATCCCAAGTTCCATTTGCAACCCTTCTAACTGACTTTTTCAGTCTCTCCCTAGTCAAAGAACAAAGGACCTAATGCTGCTGTTTTTCTCCTTCAGAGGACTCTGTACACAGATGTATGGATACCCTCAAAATGTTGCAGATCCAATGAGACACTGCTTACATTCTCAGCACTCCTAAGAAGCAGATTTCTTTCATTCTCCAAGTGCAGAAGTCTTTATACAACCTGGTAAATCAGGTCTATTCAGGTATAAAGTAAAGCTTGATTCAGGATTTCAACACCACAGAACCAGTTTTATTTCATTTTATTTCATTTTAAATTTGACAAAATTTTTGTCTTGATAATTTTATTTATTTTTTAAGGCATGAAATAATGGAAAGAGCATTAGCTTTGAAAATGGAGAACCCAATTTCAAATCCTATTAATTAACACTTATTAGAGCTTGAACAAAATTATTTCAGCTTTTTCTGTTTCCCTATTTGAAAAATTAGAACATATCTAGATGAGCTCTCAGGTACAAAATTTTGATTCTATTATTTCCCATTGTAAATTAATAAAATGGCACTTTTGGTTTATTAATCAGTTTCTTGAAGGCACACAGGAGTTGTGGGAAGAAGGCTACATTGTGAGTTAAAGAATCTTGGGGTCAAATTCCAGCTGGGTTGCCTACTCTCTGTGCCTGTGTGGCCTTGAGTAATTTGATTCAATTCAATGGGCATTTATTAAGAGACTACTTTGTACCCGGCACTATGCCAGTACTGGGAAGCCATTGTTACAAAGACAAAGAAATGAAACACTGAGTGTCCTTGAGAACCTTACATTTAAGTGGGAGTAAAACAACATATTCACTTCTTTGGACCTCAGTGAGTTTCCCCAATTATAAAATGAGGAGGTTGGATTAGATGACCTATAAAGTCCCATCTAGTTATGAACCTAAATCAAACTGTTGTTTTCCTAAGGGTAAGATAGATCTATCAATTTATTTCTCATACCTTTCCCCCAACATTTAAGAAAATTTGTTTTTTTTCAGTGTACATATATTTTTCTTTCTCTGCTACCCCTTTCCCCAAAGAAGAAAATTAAAAACAAAATTCTTGTAGTAAATATTCTTAGTTAAGGAAAATCCTCCACTAGACACATCATATAAATATATATATATATATATGCATATATATGTATATTACAAATACATATGTGTGTATATATGTGTACATACATATATAAACATGTGTGTATATATAGCACTGCCAATTTGTAACTTTGTTCTTTTGGGCCATGGGTAGAATCCTATGGATGGGTAAAGACTTGAACTTGAACTGAGATGCCCTTCTCCCTAGAAAATTGGGAATAGATAATGTTTCACTAAGTTATGTTTGCTAGAGCCTCTGATTACTTAGTACCAAAATATTTTTTCAGAGAGAGAGATAGGTTGAGAGGTGGGAAAGATCAATCGCATGCCCAGGAAGATGTGATTGGTATAAGATAATGTAGCAGTAAAGGTCAGAAGAGAATATGAGATTCCTCCTTTCCTACGTCACACTCTGTGCCTAACCATTCAATACCCCTAGACTGACATCTATTCTCAGGGTTGTGATGATGACCAAAAGTCATTTACTTTTTTATAAAGTGCTTTTCCAATCTTAAAATATTATATAAATGTTAGCTGTTATTATTATCAGTTCCCTTGTCCCCAATTACTGAATTTTATTTATCTGTGAATATGTTGACTCTCTTTAGTACATTCTAAGTTCTTCAGGGGACTGTTTCATTGTTGTCCCTTTATCTACCACACTTTTATTTACATGATGAAGAGCTAACAAATACTTATTGATTCATTGATTGAGAAGGCCTAGATTTGAATCTCATTTCCAAAAGATTTTCTGTGAGAACTTGAGCATGTCTGAAAAATTCTTTAAGCTCAGTCCCTATATGTAAAATGGGGACAACAATTCTTACACTTTCTCAGAATTGTAGCTAGGACTTCTAGCACCCTAAAATGTGCCCAGTCAAGGAGTATGGAAGGTGCCTGAAACAATGTTCTGAGACAAAATCAGTTGGGGAGGGAGTCAGGGAAAAATATTAGGGAGAATCCTTGTACCTCTAAACACAAGACTTCATGAGTTGAGAGACTCCAGGACTCTAGCCTCCATGAACAGAGATATTGGGGACCCTAATATATTGCAACTGGAAAGCTCACTATAAGAGGAGGAAGTAGCATGGGATGAAGTTGGGAAAGTAGCTTACCACCCAGTAACTTCTTGTTTCAATTAATTTTTTTGGTTAATTTGATATTAATTCTAATTATTTCCATAAGTTAGAATACAAATGCTGTCAGTTCTTCTGGAGTTTGGTGCCTGAGACAAAGTCATAGTCACCTTACCCACATCAAACCAACTCCATTTTGTAAGTGGCCTTCATTCTAACTCATCAGTTACAAGTTGACACTCCTGATCTCACAGGGCTTTGGGGAGAAAAATGATCTATAAAGCTTAAATGATATATGCTATAGATTATTATAGCGACAGCATGGTGCACTAGAAAGAATACTGGATCCAAATACCAACCAGGTGGCTCAGTGGATAGAATGCTGGGCTTGAAATCAGGAAATTATGCATTCAAATCCTACCTCAGACATTTACTAGCTATGTGACCAAAGGTAAATCAATTGACCTCTCCCAACCTCAGTTTCCTTATCTGTAAAATGAGAGATTGGACTCAATGTTCCCTTTTCAGATTTAAATCTATGATCCTATAATCCCATATGACTTGTGTAACCTTGGACAAATTCTCTAAGTATCAATTTCTTCATCTTTTAAATAAAGGAACCAAACTAGATGACCTGAAAGTTCCTATCCATCTCGAAATCAATGACCCAATTCTTCATCTTCATATTCTACTAGATGCCTACTACAGGATATGCCTGGCCATAAGAAGCAAGCTCAAATGGATGCAGGCGCTTATTTAAAGCAAGCAAACACAGCAAGAGTTCTCTGAGAGCAGAGGAATGGAGATATAGCTTTCTAATACGAGGCCCCAACAATTCTAACCAATCACCATTCAGTGGAAAAGAAGGGAGCTGCTAACTACCAGTTGTTTACTCCTGGGTCCTTGAATGACTCACAACCAAGTTCTATCTTGGTTTCTCCACGCAAAACAAAACAGATCCGGCCCACACTCTTCTTGTATCACCCTAATGGGTGACTTCAGCTCTTCAAAGACACCAAACTGGAATTTTAGGCCTGACTCAGTGGTGAATGAGCCTGAATTCTCCATCATATTCCCTGCAGATTCAATAATGCTGTATTTACCTGGAACTGTAGTTTGGGAGCCAGAAGGTTGGTTTGTGGAGGCAGCTTGTACTTAGGTCGGCTGGGCTGGAAAGAAGAAACAGATGAGTTAATCCCTGACATTTTTACTGCTTCTAGGGAATAATAACAGAGGAGGGAAAGAATCCTGAGTTCTAGGTGAAAAGGGTACCTGCAATATGTTTAATAACTGTCAGTAGGGATCATTATAATTATGAAAAAATATTCATTGAATGTAGATCATGCATATGTGCTATGGAGATACAAAAAATTCAAAGTCATAATGCTTGCCCTCAAAAGGCTTGAGAGATAGGGCACATGTTAAAATACCATAAGGTAGGCAGAGTGTGGGCAGTTAGGTGGTACAGTGCATAAAATGCTGGGCCTGGAATGAGGAAGACTCAATTTCTTGAGTTCAAATCTGACCTCAGACATTTACTAGTTGCATGACCTTGGGTATGTCATTCAATCCTGTTTGCCTCAGTTTCCTTATCTGTAAAATGAACTGGAGAAGAAAGTGAAAAACCATTCCAGTATCTTTACTAAGAAATCCCTAAATGGGATCATAAAGAGTTGGTCACACTTGGAAAAGACTGAACAACAACAATTCCCTATATAAATGAAATCTCAGGCTCATGGGTTTTTAAAAAAATGAACTGGGCATAAAAGATCAAGGTAAAGTAGGGAGACAGGGTAGAAGAGGAGAGAATCCAATTTTTCTGATCTGTCAGAGCCTCATAGTACAGGAGTTTAATGGACCTCCAAAACTATTTGACTTGTACCTATTGGTCCCTAGAAAGAAAGGGTCCCCAGCATCCTAAGGAAAGCTGAGCTCATGTATTTTACTGATGTAACTATCCCATATAATCACCTGCTGGATATGATTGGTCTCAAGTCTTCTGTGCACTCATGTGAGAGGAAATAAGTGTAGGCAATAGATTGAAAGGCTAAGAAAGAGAAGAACAGCAATAGAGAGAGGGTGTCAATCAAGCTATGGTCTCACTTACCTTGGGTGGGGGTTCCTGGAAGGCTATGGGCTCCAAAATTTTGGGTGTCCGGTAGCGGATATTTCTCTCTTGTTCTTTAGCTATTTCCTTCTCCATCTGGTAAACATCACTGCCAGAGGGTTGATGAGATTAAGAGAGACAAGCTATAAATTACAGATAACATGAAAGTTGCTCTCTTGCTCATCCCCTTCCCCCCCAAAGCCAGGGAAGGACATTAGGGTCAGATATTAGATTTCTTTCTCATCTATACAAAGTATATCCTCAGTTAAATCACCTATGAAAGTAATAGCCACTAATAGAAACTTGTGTTCATCAAAGTATCTAGAATGGTGTCTTTTCCCATTAGTGTAACAGAAATGCTTTATCTAGCTATTTAAAACTTTATACAATCAATGCTTATTTATTGGGAGCCTGCTATAGGCAAAGAGGCTGATAGGTGGCTCGGTGGTAAAAAAAAAAAAAAAAAAAAAAAAAAAAAAAAAAAAAAAAAAAAAAAAGCTATGTAACCTTGGATATCACTTAACTTCTATTTGTCCTGGATTAATCCCCTGCAGAAAAAAAATGACAAACCACTTCACTATTTTTGCCAAGAAAACTGTATGGATAGTTTTAGTGTACTATGTTCCATGGGATCACAGAGCTGTACACAACTAAAAAACTGAACAAAAGACCCTTGTACTTGAGTTAGGGATCATTGGTCAGTTTCATTCTAAGAGGGCTCCTCATTACTGGCTGTTCTGGACTGCCTTCTAGGCAATTTTGTCTTTTGGAGCTGTCCACCACTGCCTCCTACAGTGTCAGTCTCTTACCCTTACAAACTCTCTTCCCAAAGCCTCTCTGGCTTCCCACTTACCTAAGGCTGCATACAAGTTCTGTGAATCGAGGTCGGTCACTGGGATCATAGTCCCAGCATCGGGTCATGAGAGTATAAAGGACAGGAGGACAGAGGTCAGGTTTGGGTAGCCGGTCCCCTTTCTCTAACACTCCAATTACATCCTTGTTCTCTAGCCAGAAAAAGGGCTGCTTTCCAAAACTCAGGATCTCCCACATGCACACAGCTAGGAAGAAAAGGAGTTACAAAAAGGAAAGGGATTTAGCTACTAGAAGTAAGGTATTCCTACTTGAAGACTTCCTTAGGAGCTACCTTGATAACTGACATAGACAATCTAAACAGAATGCTCCAAAACAAAGGGGATACCCATCAGTTAGAAAGTGACTAGACAAAAGGTGGCATATGAATATAACTGCATATAAGCCATAAGAAATTAAAAATAATAAGAATTCAGAGAAATCTTGGAAGACGTGTGAATTGATACACAGTCAAGTAAGAGAACAGGGAAAACACTTTAGATGATAACTCACTGTAAAAACAATTTTGAATGACAAGAACTCTGATCAATTCAATGACCAACCATTATTCTAGAGAAGTGATGAAGAAATGTATTATATTATATTTATATTATATATTTTTTATATTTGCCTCTTAACAGAGTCATGATGGATTCATGGTAGAGAATAAAATATGTTTTTGGACACAGACAATAATGGAATTTGTTTTGCATGACTTTACTTCAAATCTATATGATATGCTTAATCGGTTCAAGTGCTTTGTTTCTCCCCTCTTCAAATAAGTGGGTGGGTAATGAGGAAAGAAAAAGATTTTTGTCAACTAAATGCGCTAAGAAATGTCAAAGATGAGAAATTCAGAGAGAAGTGAGCTGAGTCAAAATGATTTACATAATGACTGTGATAATATAAAGAAAAATAGATTTCACTCTGCTCCAATCAGGACTTCTGGAGACTAATGATGCATTCCTCCTACCTTTTGGCATAGAAGTGATGGATTAGAGATGCAGAATGAAGTATGCTTTTCTGGATATTGGTAATGTATGGATTTATTTTGCCTTATCATACTTGTTTGTTCTCTCTATTCACACAGCTGTCATCTTAGTTTAGGTCTTCATTACCTCTTCACTAGTTCATTGTCATTGGTGTTCCTGACCCAAGTTACTCCCCATCCCAGGCCATTCTCCAGATAGCTGCCAAAGTGATGATTAAGTACAGATAATGGCCATGTCATTCCAGTCTAGTGGTTCACTATTGCCTTTAAGATATAATATAAATCGGGGGGGCGGAGCCAAGATTGCGGAGTGAAAAGGTGACTTTCTGCCTCTCCTCCGATCTTCTCTCAAATCAACAATAAAATAAGCCTCTGAACTGATCTTCAAGTCAACGAACTCAGAAATATTTGGGCACGGCTCTCTGGAGAACTTCATATCAGGTTAGTCGGACTCGGACAGAGAGATAAATAGACGATCCCTGTGCAGGCCGGAAGTGAGGGTGGGACTCAGCTCAGCTCATCCTGGAAGAAATTCCAAACTCCAAACTCCAAATTCCAAACACCTGGAGTTTATCTGAGGCACTCGGGACACTCTGCCCTGATTGGGGACAGGTGTTCTGGCAGACTTGCCTTATTTAAGGAGTAATTCAGACTTAGTCCTAGCCCCCACCGGCCCAGCACCTTAAGTCAACTCGCCGAAGTGCCCCAGGGCAAAGCGTCTTCAGCCGAGGCTTTTTTTTTCCCCTACCTTAAAGAGATATCCACTCTGTCTTAAAAAAAAAAAAATAATGATGAAGAAGCAAAAGAGAGCTCTCACCATAGACAGCTTTTATCAAGGCAAAGAAACGACCTCAGATACAGAGGTTTCTTTAGACAAAAATCCAGAAAAAAACAGCAAGGACCATCACTGGCCCCCGTTTCAAAAGGTCTTTCTGGAAGACTGCATAAAGAACCTCAAAAGAGAGCTGGAGGATAAATGGGAAAATAAATTGAAATCAGTGCAAGAAGGATACAGTATCTTGCAAGAAGGATATGATACTCTGCAAAAGAGATATGAAAAAGACACCAATTTATTAAAAAATAAAATTAGTGAAGTGGAAAAAGAGTGCAGTGAACAAATTGGCCAGTTACAAAAGGAACTTAAAAAGGTAACTGAAGAAAACAACACTTTAAAAATAAGAATTTAACAAATGCAAGTGAATGACTCACTAAGACTTGAAGAATCAGTCAAACAAAAACAAAAAAATGAAAAATTAGAAGAAAATATGAAATATCTCCTAGGAAAAACAACTGACTTAGAAAATAGATCTAGGAGAGACAATCTAAGGATTATTGGACTTCCTGAAAGCCATGATCAAAAAGGGAATCTAGACACTATCTTCCAGGAAATCCTGAAAGAAAACTGCCCTGAGATTGTAGAATCAAAGGGCAAAATCACCATTGAAGGAATTCACCGATCACCTCCTGAAAGAGACCCCAAAATTAAAACCCCAAGGAATATCGTGGCTAAATTTCAGGACTATAGCACCAAGGAACAGATTCTGCTAGCAGCTAGAAAGAAACAATTCAAATACCGAGGATCAATAATTAGAATCTGTCAGGATCTGTCAGCTTCCACACTGAAGGATCGAAGGGCTTGGAACCAGATATTCCGAAGGGCAAAGGAACTTGGATTACAGCCAAGAATAACCTATCCAGCTAGAATGAGCATTATCCTCCAGGGAAGAAGATGGTCATTCAATGATATAGGTGAATTTCACCTATTTCTAATGAAAAGACCGGATCTGAACAAAAAATTCGACACCCAAACACAGAACTCAAGAGATGCATAAAAAGGTAAAAAGGAAAGGACTCTTGAGAACTTTATTTTTACTAGGGGGATACTCAAAGTTTGGGGGTATAATTAACTAAATATTACTTTGATAATATGAAAAAGAGAACTAGAGGGGAAAAGGTTGTCATACTGGGGAAAAGAGGGAAAAAGTGGTAAAATAAGATCTAAAAAAAAAGGAGGTAAAAACAAGGTAAAATCACTTGAAGAGGCAAAGAAAACCTAATATAATTGAGAGAAAGAGGGGAGGGAGACGAGCACTGTGTAAATCTTACTCTCATCAGGTTGGGCTCTAAAAGTGTATATCAGACATTTGATTTCACATAGAAACTTGTCTGTTGCTAGAGGGAAGTGGGAGGGAAAGGAGGAAAAGTAAGGGACAAACTAATAGAAGGGAAAATAGAAGAATCAGGGGAAAGGAGTAAAAACAGGGGGAGGGGTTCTAAAGGGTAGAGTATTGTTTGGGGGAGAGGGTCATCAAAAGCAAAGTACTGAGGTGGGGGGAAGGGAGAAAGGGGAAAGGAAAGGGGAAAACATAACTTGGGTAAATAAGATGGCAGGAAATAAAGAATTAGTTATTCTATCTGTGAATGTGAATGGGATGAACTCTCCCATAAAGCGGAAGCGGGTATCAGACTGGATTAAAAACCAGAATCCCACAATATGTTGTCTACAAGAAACACATCTAAAACGTAGTGACACATATAGGATGAAGGTAAAAGGCTGGAGCAGGACCTATTATGCTTCAGATGAACAAAAAAAAGCAGGGGTAGCAATCCTTATCTCAGATCAAGTAAAAGCCAAGATAGATCTAATCAAAAGAGATAAGGAAGGAAACTATATTTTATTAAAGGGTACCATAGATAATGTAGCAATATCTATACTAAATATATATGCACCAAGTGCAATAGCACACAAATTCCTAGGGGAGAAATTAAGAGAGATGCAAGAAGAAATAGACAGCCAAATGATACTAGTGGGGGATCTCAACCTTGCTCTCTCAGAATTAGATAAATCAAACTACAAAATAAACAAGAAAGAAACTAGGGAGATAAACCAATTGTTAGAAAAGTTAGGTATGATAGATCTATGGAGAAAGTTGAATGGAGACAGTAGAGAGTTTACTTTTTTCTCAGCAGTCCATGGAACCTATACAAAAATTGACCATGTGTTAGGGCATAAAAACCTCAAAATCAAATGCAGAAAGGCAGAAATAGTAAATGCATCCTTTTCAGATCATGATGCAATAAAAATCACATGCAATTTAAGGCCAGGAGAAAATAAACCAAAAGGTAATTGGAAATTAAATAATCTAATCCTGAAGAATGAATGGGTGAAAGAGCAAATCATAGACACAATCAATAATTTCATCCAGGAGAATGACAATAAGGAGACAACATACCAAAATTTGTGGGATACGGCCAAAGCAGTTTTAAGGGGCAATTTTATATCTCTAGATGCTTACTTGCATAAAATAGAGAAAGAAAAGATCAATGAATTGGGCTTATTATTAAAAAAACTAGAAAAAGAACAAATTAAAAACCCTCAATTAAATACCAAATTGGAAATTCTAAAAGTAAAAGGAGAAATTAATAAAATCGAAAATAAGAAAACTATTGAGTTAATAAATAAAACTAAGAGTTGGTTCTATGAAAAAACTAACAAAATAGATAAGCCTTTAGTTAATTTGATAAGAAAAAGGAAAGAGGAAAATCAAATTGTTAGTCTCAAGAATGATAAGGGAGAACTTTCCTCCAATGAAGAGGAAATTAAAGCAATAATTAGGAGTTACTTTGCCCAACTTTATGTCAGTAAGTTTGAAAATCTGAATGAAATGGAGGAATATCTACAAAAATATAGATTGCCGAGGTTAACAGAAGAGGATATAAATTATTTAAATAGTCCCATATTAGAAAAAGAAATAGAACAAGCCATTAACCAACTCCCTAAGAAAAAATCTCCAGGGCCAGATGGATTTACATGTGAATTCTACCAAACATTCAAAGAACAATTAATTCCAATACTACACAAACTATTTGAGAAAATAGGGACAGAAGGTATACTGCCAGAATCCTTCTATGAGACCGATATGGTGCTGATAGCTAAACCAGGTAGGGTAAAAACAGAGAAAGAAAACTATAGACCAATTTCCCTAATGAATATTGATGCAAAAATTTTAAATAAGATTTTAGCAATGAGATTACAGAAAGTCATCCCCAGGATAGTACACTATGACCAAGAAGGATTTATACCAGGAATGCAGGGCTGGTTCAATATCAGGAAAACTATCAGCATAATCAATTATATCAATAACCAAACTAACAAAAACCATATGATTATCTCAATAGATGCAGAAAAAGCATTTGATAAAATCCAACACCCATTCCTATTAAAAACACTAGAGAGTATAGGAATAAATGGGGTTTTCCTTAAAATGATTAGTAGCATCTACTTAAAACCATCAGCAAGCATCATATGTAATGGAGACAAACTAGAACCATTCCCAATAAGATCAAGAGTGAAACAAGGCTGCCCACTGTCACCATTACTATTTAATATTGTATTAGAAATGTTAGCTTTAGCAATAAGAGAAGAAAAAGAGATAAAAGGAATCAGAGTAGGTAATGAAGAAACCAAGTTATCACTCTTTGCAGATGACATGATGGTATACTTAGAGAACCCTAGAGATTCAACTAAAAAACTACTAGAAACAATTCACAACTTTGGCAAAGTTGCAGGATTCAAAATTAATCCACATAAATCATCAGCATTTTTATATATTACCAACAAAGTTCAGCAGCAGGAGATACAAAAAGAAATTCCATTCCAAATAGCAGATGATAGGATAAAATATTTGGGAATCTATCTGCCAAGGAAAAGTCAGAAACTATACGAACTAAACTACAAAACACTTTCCACACATATAAAATCAGACCTAATCAATTGGGAAAATATTAAGTGCTCATGGGTAGGCAGAGCGAACATAATAAAAATGACAATACTACCCAAACTAATCTATTTATTTAGTGCCATACCAATCAAACTCCCAAGAAATTATTTTACAGATCTAGAAAAAATAGTAGCAAAGTTCATTTGGAAGAACAAAAGGTCAAGGATTTCAAGGGGATTAATGAAAAAAAAAGGCAGATGAAGGTGGCCTTGCTCTACCAGATCTAAAACTATATTATAAAGCAGTGGTCATCAAAACCGTTTGGTACTGGATAAGAAATAGAGCAGTCGATCGATCAGTGGCACAGGATAGGTTATCAGGACAACCTAGGCATTAACCTTAACAATCTAGTGTTCGATAAACCCAAAGACCACAGCTTTTGGGATAAATACTCTCTATTTGGCAAAAACTGCTGGGAAAATTGGAAACTAGTGTGGAAGAAATTAGGGCTTGACCCATACCTAACACCACATACCAAGATAAGATCTAAATGGGTTCATGATCTAGATATAAAGAGGGACTTTGTAAGCAAGTTAGAGGAACGTAATATAGTTTATCTCTCAGACCTGTGGAGGTGGAACAAATTTATGTCCAAAGAAGACTTGGAACTCCTAATTGAACACCAGATGGATAATTTTGACTATATTAAGTTAAAAAGTTTCTGTACAAACAAAACAAATGCAGACAAGATTAGGAGGGAAGCATCAAATTGGGAAATCATCTTTACATTTAATGGTTCTGATAAAGGCCTCATTTCTAAAATTTATAGAGAATTGTCTCATATATATAAGAATTCAAGCCACTCTTCAATAGATAAGTGGTCAAGGGATATGAACAGACAATTTTCAGATGATGAAATTAAAACCATCTCTAGTCATATGAAAAGTTGCTCCAAATCACTATTGATCAGAGAAATGCAAATTAAGACAACTCTG
>JAJPUD010014635.1:0-21122 GCA_023553655.1 Myrmecobius fasciatus
ATGGATAATTTTGACTATATTAAGTTAAAAAGTTTCTGTACAAACAAAACAAATGCAGACAAGATTAGGAGGGAAGCATCTAATTGGGAAATCATCTTTACATTTAATGGTTCTGATAAAGGCCTCATTTCTAAAATATATAGAGAATTGTCTCATATATATAAGAATTCAACCCACTCTTCAATAGATAAGTGGTCAAGGGATATGAACAGACAATTTTCAGATGATGATATTAAAACCATCTCTAGTCATATGAAAAGTTGCTCCAAATCACTATTGATCAGAGAAATGCAAATAAAGACAACTCTGAGATACCACTACACACCTGTCAGATTGGCTAAAATGACAGGAAACGATAACAATGAATGTTGGAGGGGATGTGGGAAAACTGGGACACTAATACATTGTTGGTGGCACTGTGAACGGATCCAACCATTCTGGAGAGCAATTTGGAGCTATGCTCAAAAAGTTGTCAAACTGTGCATACCCTTTGACCCAGCAGTGTTTCTACTGGGTCTATATCCCAAAGAGATCTTAGAGGAGGGAAAGGGACCCACATGTGCAAGAATGTTTGTGGCAGCCCTTTTTGTAGTGGCTAGAAACTGGAAACTGA
The DNA here is from genome assembly GCA_023553655.1 of Myrmecobius fasciatus. NCBI lineage: Eukaryota > Metazoa > Chordata > Mammalia > Dasyuromorphia > Myrmecobiidae > Myrmecobius > Myrmecobius fasciatus. Next base: position 614 of record JAJPUD010014635.1, read on the forward strand.
AGGGATGCCCATCAATTGGAGAGTGGCTGAATAAATTATGGTATATGAATGTTATGGAATATTATTGCTCTGTAAGAAACGACCAGCAGGACGATTTCAGAGAGGCCTGGAGAGACTTGCATGAACTGATGCTGAGTGAGACGAGCAGAACCAGGAGATCATCATGCACAGCAACAACAGTATTACATGATGATCAATTCTGATGGACATGGCTCTCTGCAATAAAGAATTGTCTCAAACCAGTTCCAGTTGTTCACTGAAGAAAACCATATACACCCAGAAAGAGGGACATGAAATATGGACCACAACGTAACATTTTCATGATCTCTATTGACATTTGCTTGCATTGTGTTGCCTTTCTCTGATTCTTTTTTTTCTTGTAGATAGGATTTTTCTTGCATAACTTCTCAAGCATTTCAACATTATTAACATGTAGTGGACGTCCTGCCATCTAGGGGAGGGGAGGGGACTGGGGGTAAAATTTGTATTGGAAAGCTTTGTAAAGATCAAGGTTGGGGAACTACCCACACATATGTTATACAAATAAAAAGCTTAAAATAAAAAAAATGCTATTAAGAAAAAAGAATATAAAAAAAGTTCATAATGAAACAAAAAAAAATTTTGTTGAAAATGAGTTAGTGCCCCAATACTGAGTTCTTTGGGTTTATCAAATCCTAGTCTAGTATGCTCATGTATTTCTACATGCTACATGTCTGATCTGTTCCTCTGATCAACATCTCTATTTTTAGCCCAACACCAAATTATTTTAATGATTATGGCTTTGTAGTGTACTTTGAAATTTGGTATCATTTCTTCCTTTCCACTTTTCTCCATTAATTCCTTTGCTGTTCTTTTTCTTTTGTTCTTACGGATGACTTATTATTATTCTTTTCTAGATCTCTAAAATAATTTTTTAGTAGTGGATGATATGGCATTACATAAATACATTAATTTAGAGAATATTATCATTTTTCTTATTTTGATTTGACTTACCCAGGACCAATTAAGCATTTTTCAATTATTTAGATCTGTCTTTGTATAAAAACTATTTTGTTCATATAGTTTCACATGACTTGGAGGATAAACCCAGAAATTATTTAAAGTAGAATCTCTCTAATTCTTCCTAGGTAATATAAACAAATGCTAAAGATTTGTGTAAGTTTATTTTTTATCCAAAACCTTACTGAAGTTATTAATTGTTTTAGTCGTTTTTTTTCACAAACTCTCTAGAACAGTGGTATCAACTTCAAATAGGATCAAGGGTTGCTAATCTGTCCAAAAGGAGTTTTGAGGGCCTCATATTGACCAAATTTTAACATGTAACTTGACTTATGTTTTGTTGTATTTTTATTTATTTTGTTAAATATTTCCTAGTTATCTAATTCAGGCTTCATTGAGACAACTCTCAAGTTAAGACAAAATATAGAGAACTCTGTGTGTGTGTGTGTGTGTGTGTGTGTGTGTGTGTGTGTGTAGATGAGACATGGGGACCAGGTATTTGACACCTCTGAGATTTCTCTTAATAAAGAAAAAGTGATGATTTTATTTCTTCTTAATTTATGCAGTTTTCCTCTATCTCTTTTTTCTTATTCCATTACTATAGCTACCATTTCTAGCATAATATCAAGTAGTAATAATGATAATGGATGACTTGACTTTACCCTTGATCTTATTGAAAAGCACTCTAGTTTATATCACTCTAGTTTATATCACTAGATTTTAGATAAATACTACTTATCATATTAAGGAAAGTTTCATTTATCTTTATGCTTTGTAATTGTTGCTGTTTGTTCTCATTCTGGAAGAGGATCATGATAGGGGAGATGAGACCATGGCATGCAAATGAATTGGATTTAAGTGAGAGAGGGCTGTGTAAGGTCACTTGCCTCATTTTTCCTTCCAGAGCCAGAGATCTGGATGACTGGAGATAACCCTGAGATGGCAGTAGGAGACCTTGTCCTAGGTAAACTAAGGTCTTCAACTTGTCTCAGTTTGACTATTCATTCAATGATTAAAACTAGCAATTGAGGCAAAGAACCTACTTTTTCACCTAGTCCATTCCCCTGTCCCAAACAAATCTAAATAAATAAATAAACCTGGGAGGAGAAGATCCACAGGGTTTCTGACCAAAGCAGAAAAAATTGCTCTTTACTTTCAATCTCAGTTAATTAGGCCCCAAACAAAGACCAAATGGAGCTTGGCCAAGGACCTATTGATGGCCAATTAGAATCAGACTGGTTTTGGTTTAAGGTTTGGTCCTTAAGAAAGAAATCTCTCCAGTAAACCCCAAGATATCTTGGGAGTGTTTAGAGCTGCAAAAGAGAAAAAAATGCTTTTAAGAGCATCTGTGGGGGCAGCTAGGTGGTGCAGTGGATAGAGCACCAGCCCTGAAGTCAGGAGGACCTGAGTTCAAATGTGGTCTAAACACTTCCTAGCTGTGTGACCCTGGGCAAGTCACTTAACCCCAATTGCCCCACAAAAAAAAGAAAAAAAAAAGAGCATCTGTGGATAAGGGTATGACACCTTATGTGGACTGAGGGAGGAAAGAAGAAAAGGAGGAGAGAGGGAAAGAGGGAAGGAGGAGAAGAGGATTTAATAGGAATGAATATTGTTATTTTGTCAAAGTTTTTTCCCCTATATCAATTGTTATAATTATGTGATTTTTGTTTTTAAAATAGTTGATCATGTTTATAATTTTCCTAATGCTGAAATGAGCCTACATTCCCAGTATAAATCCAGTCTGGTGATGGTATCATAGCTTTGCAACATGTAGTCTCCTTTCTTGCATTTTATTTAAAATTTTTGCATCAACATTCATTAAGGATTGGTCTCTAGCTTTTATTCTCTGTTTTGATTCTTATTAGTTTAAGTATGAAGACCATATAAAAGGGATTTACTAGGATTCTTTTTTTCCAATTAAAAAACAAAACAAAACAATTTAGTTAGTATTAGAAATGATTCTTTAAATGTTTGGTGGGACTCACTTGTAAATCTATCTAGTCCTATGGTTTTTTTTCCTTTGGGAGTTCATTTATGGTCTATATAATTTCTTTTTCTGAGATTTTCTGAAATAATTCTAAATAAAGTTATTCAAACACTATTTTCATTTAATCTGGGAAGTTTATATTTTTGTAAATATTTATTTATTGTATTTAGATTGTCAGTATTAATGGCATATAATAAACTTATTTCTTCATTTATTAGGAATTTGCTTTTTCACTTTTGATGCTGGTAATCTGGTTTTCTTCTTTCCTTTAAAAATCAGATTAACTCATAGTTTGTCAACTTCATAGATTAAAAAATAGCTCTTGGTTTTATTTTTTTTCCATTTTGATTTCCAGGATTTCAAAATTTTAAATTATTGTTATTCTACTTTTTAAAAGTTGTATTCTCAATTTGTTGATTTCTGCTTTTTCCCTTTTATTGATGAAAATGTTTAGAGATACACATTTTCTCATACGTTCTTCAAATTTTAGTATACTGCTTCATTGTTATCAATATTTTTAATGGAACTGTTATTTCTTTATGTTTGCATATCCATCCTTTCCGAGGGATTAACTCACTTAGTTTCCATTAACATTTAATCTTTCTTTTAAAGATCCTTTACTGAAAGTAATTTGTTTTGCATTATGGTCAATTAAAAATACATTGAATAATTCTGCTTTTCTGAATTTTTGCATAGTTTTCATGCCCTAAAACATTGCCAATTTTTGTTACTGTGTCAGGCTGCTGAGAGCTGGGTGCATTCCTTTGTATTCCTACACAATATTCTCCAGAGATAGCTAAGTGGTATAGTCACTTGAATGCTAGATCTGGAGTCAGGAAGATCTGAATTCAATATGACCTCATATACTTCCCATGTAAAACTCTGGGTAAGTCAGTTAACCTCTGTTTGCTTCAGATTCTTCAACTGCAAAATGGAGACAATAACAGCACTTACCTCCCAGAATTGTTGTGAGGATCAGATGAGACAATATTTATATAACGCTTAGCATAATGTCAGGCATAAAGTAGGTGCTATATAAATGCCTCTTCCTCTCTTCTTCTCTCCTTCCAGAAGTCCATTACCTCTAACTTTTCTAAAGTTCTATTCAGATGCTTCATTTATTATTTTTTCCTTTTATGGTTAAATTTATCTAAGGTAAATTAAGCACCCCACGATTAGTTTTACTGTCTGTGACTCTCTAGAATTCATTTAACTTTTCTCCTGAAAGTTTGGTGTATTTGTTTATTATTGATATTAATTCGTTATCATCATCAATGGTGCCTTTCTCCAAAATGTAGCTTCCCAATTTCTCTTTAATTAGGTATGTTTTTGCTCTTGCTTTGTCTGAGGTTATGATTTCCACTCTTGACTTTTTTACTTCAGCTGAAGCACAGTTATTTTTACATTAGTGCTTTTAATTACATGTGTATCATTCTGTTTCAGATGTGTTTTCTGTAAACAGTATATTACTGGATTTTGGTTTCTAATCTAATCTGCTCTTTTCATCCATTTAAAAGGTGAGTTCATACCATTCACATTCACACTTATAATAGTTCATTGTGCATTTCCTTCCATCATATTTTCTTATATTTCTCCTTCCCTTTCTTTGCTTCCCATGTCCTCTTTGACCTGGGAATTAGCAACACAGTGTGCAGCCCGGTTGAGAATTCCTCCAAGTTGGATCAGTTTGGGTTAGTCAACTGAACCACATCAAATGAATAGTAATATGCCAAGAATGCCAAAAAGAGTCTTTGGAGAAAGTCCAAGGATGGGAAATGAGGGAGGCTTTCAGTGAAAGGAACAGATCAACAAACCCTGCCCGTCGCCTCACAGCATCAGAGTGCTGGAGATAGAGTGGGCCTTTCAAGATATTTGTAGCCAATGTGCTTCTTTTCCAGATGAGAAGGACATGATTCCTTATGTTTCTTCTTAAGTGACTGAGGTCTTATTGATCTTCTGATTCTATTTCTGGTATATTGTTCATCTAACAATGAACAAGCATTTATTAAGTGCCTATTGTGTGCCAGATGCTATGCTGTGTTTATAAATATTATCTTATTTGATTGTTGCAACAACCCTGGAAGGGAGATGCTACTATTTCCTCTATTAATTGATCTTAATTCATGATCTATAGTGCCTTTCCACAAAATGTAGCTTGCCAGTTTCTCTTTTAATTAGATCTGTTTTTGCTCTTGCTTTGTTTGAGATCATGATTTCCCCTGTCTCATCACACAGGGACTGCTAAATATTTGAATTAGGATTTGAATTCAATCTCACATGAGTTAGCTACCTAAATGTGAAAATATATTCATCTTTAGCATGGCATCTCATCCATCCCTCAGAGCTGGGTCCTTGATGGTCATGGGGCTGGATTTCTCTCACAATATGTTCTGCTTACTTAGATAACAAGCTCTCTTTGTCTCTCTACATCTCTGTCTCTGTTTCTCACTCTCTGTCTCTTTGTTTCTGTCTGCTTCTCTCTGTGTGTCTGTCTGCCTGCTTGCCTGTGTCTCTTGTTTGTCTGTTTGTCTGTTTGTCTGTCTCTCTGTACCTCTTTCTGTCTGCTTCTCTCTCTGTGTCTGTCTGTCTGCCTGCTTGCCTGTCTGTCTGTCTGTCTCTGTCTCTGTATTTCTTTCTCTATCTGTCTCTGTTTCTCTTTCTGTCTGTCTGTCTCTCTGTGTCTGTTTCTCTTTCTGTTTCTCTCTGTGTGTCTTTCTGTCTCTGTATCTCTTTCTGTTTCTCTCTGTCTCTCTGTTTCTCTGTGTCTCTGTGTCTCTCCCCCTCTCTCTCCCTCTCTCCCTCTTTTCTCTAGGAACCTTATAAGAACTAAGGAAAAGAGCATACAGTCTGGGCCCTGTAAGAAGCTGCTGACCAATGTTCTCGGGATTACTTTGACATTTGGGGGATTCACCTGAAACACAAATGGCCAGAAATCGCGAAGAAGGGGAGTCGCGTTCGGGCAGTGGTTCGAGAGGAGGAGATAGATTCGAGGAGAGAGAACAGAATCCAGAATCCAGTGATCTGGTTAGATCGCCCAATCTTGGAAGGCAACTTATTGACTGAGTGATCTTGAGCCAGTCCAGTTGCCTCTGGACCTGACTCTTCTTATGTGCAAAATGAGGGGGTCAGACTGGCCATGATGTCCCAGCTCCCCTTCCAACCCTGAGATAAGGAGATTCTGAGAAAAGAAAAGGCAAGGGCACACATTGCTCCTGACACATCCTTCTTCCCACTGGGCTTCGTTGGGTTTCCTCCAGGGTTTTTGCATTCTCAGCCTCTTACTATTCCCATTTGATCCTTCCCTTGTGGGATGGAGTGGGAGTAGAGGGGGAATTTACTAATGCAGGCTGACAGAGCTGGAAAACTTTCAACGTGATCCCAGAGAACATTGCTGGCTTCCAGTATCAATGGTGGTTCAAGTTCTGATTGGAACCAGGTACTCTCTTCCAGGAAACTCAACGAGTCAGAGCTGTAACTAGGGCTGGGTAACCAGAGCTTTGTCTTTGGGAGCCAACAATCAGGGGTATGCTTCCTCCCCCTGCCAGGTCTCTGACCTGCAATCCCTATTCCCCTCTGGTGTCTTGCTGGTTGTACATGACTGCACCCAACCAGGAGACACCATGTTCTGGTCTGATTTGCTGCAGATGCCAGAACTCCAAGTCATGGCTCAGGCTCTCCTTTCCAAAGCGCCCTTTCCTGTCCACTTCTCCTAGGCCTGAGCCATGAAACATAAACAGCAGCTGCTCCCAAGCTCCCGCCATGACCTCATGCTTGTCCAGCCTAGAGAGTGTTGGCGGCAGTCTGCAGAGCAGCTGACAACACATTTCCAAATGTTTCCTATGGATTTCTCTCCTTTGCATTGCTCCATACTCTGTGTGGTTCCATGGGAAGGACTCTGGTCTGGGGAGGGAGACCAGGACTCTTGGCCAGAGGCCATTATGAACTAGTTTGCAGCATTTTAGACAAGTAACCTCATGCCCTCAGTTTCCTCACCAGAGATCCTCCAAGGATCCTAGAACTGGAGATCTAGATCATGAGTCAACATACTAAACCTACCCTGTGCTTGGCTCTGTGGTGAGTGCTGGAGGTAGGGGAAAAGGCAAAAAGATGCTCTCAGGGCCCCAGAAACTAACGGGGAGACAACGTGTGAACTTTGGGGGAGGATAAACTGGAGATGATCTCAGAGGGTAGCAGCGGGATTAAACAGAGGTGGAAAGGAAGATTTGCTCTACAGTGGGGGAAGAGGCTGAGGGGAGAGGGATGGGAAAAAGGGACTGGACATGGATTAGAAAAAGGGAGGCAGAAGTTGAGGAAGGCAGCTTGGCTGCCAGCCTGGCAAGATGGGCGTCTTCAACAGTGCTGGGGAAGCCAGGGAAAGGGAAGGTTGAGGTCAGGACAGAGGGCCCTAATTCTAAGAATCATCTTTCTGGAGGTAATCGTCCTTCTAATGGATCCATCGAGCAGAGGGATCACCAAGGGGGAGGAGTATTGAGGGAGAAGAGAAGGCCTAGAAAGGCCTGTGAAATCATGGATTTCATTGCACCATTTTACAAAAAAGGAAACCGAATCCCCAACAAGTAGAAGGTTTTCCCAGCTAGTGAGTGTCTAAGGCCCAGTTTAAACCCAGTTCTTGATTTCAGTATCCAAATTACTACCCTACCTTGTCTCTCAAAACAATCTGGGAGGACATTTCCATGAGTCTGCCAAACAAGACAATAGTGTCACAGAAAAAATACCCAGGTTTATCCTGAGGCTCTGTTGGTCTCATTGTGTTTATTCCTATACTCTCTAGTGTAAAATAGGAAGGAGTGTTGGAGTTTATCAAATGCTTCTTCTGCATCTATTGAGATAATCATATGGTTTTTGTTAGTTTGGTTATTGATATAGTCAATTATACTGGTAGTTTTCCTAATATTGAACCAACCCTGCATCCTTGGTATAAATCCTACTTGGTTGTGATGTATTATTCTGGGGATGACTTTCTGTAATCTTGTTGCTAATATTTTATTTAAGATTTTCGCATCAATATTCATTAGGGAAATTGGTCTGTAGTTTTCTTTCTCTGTTTTCACCCTACCTGGTTCAGCTGTCAGCACCATGTCTGTGTCATAGTGCTGGATCTATTCCACTGCTGTATATGTGTCCATGATCTTCCTCATTAGAATGGAACTTCCCTGAGGGCAGAAACTTTCAACGGGTGAGCTTAATGCTTTTGTGCCAAGTGAATGAGAGTAGGCAACCTTTCATTTCTGCCTTGATATCCCCAGGGCTTGATATGGAACCTGGCACAGAGCAGACACTTAATAAATGTCTGTTAAATTGAATTGACCTACCCCAGGTCACATGGGTGGTAAATGGGAGATTGGGGATTTGAACCCATGGCCTCTGACTCTCTCCATCATTGCCGATACCCATTTCTGCCTTGTTTTGCCCCTTCCTTTCAGAATCTCTTTCCTACTGACCAAGAAACGGGACATCCTGGAACCTGTTTTCTTTCCCTTAAGAAGTCCTGATCTTTGTCATTCCTCTGAGGTCACTGTGACCTGAAGCCACCATATGAGAGTGTGGAGGAGGCCTCTCACTCCTTCTCTGTATCTCTTTGTTTCTCTCAGTCTCTGTCTGTCTTTTCTTTATCTATCTCTCATTTTCTCTATTCCTCTCTGTCTTTCCTCTGCCTCTTTCTCCATTTCTTTTCATCTTTCTCCTTTTCTTTCTCCCTCTTCTCCATTTCATTCCATCTCCCTCTTTCTCTCCTTTTCTTTCTTCCTCTTTCTCCTGTTTCTTTTCATCTCCCTTTCTCTCTCTCCTTTTATTACTCCTTTTATCTTTCTTCCTCTTCTCCATTACATTTCATCTTCTCTTTCTCTTTCCTTTTCTTTCTCTGTCTTTCCTTTTCTTTATTCCTCTCCCTATCTTTGCTGTCTCCTCCTCCATTGCTTTCCATCTCCCTCTTTCTCTCCTTTTCTTTCTTCCTCTTTCTGTTTCTTTTCATCTCCCTTTCTCTCTCTCCTTTTCTTACTCCTTTTATCTTTTTCCCTCTTTTCCGTTACATTTCATCTCCCTCTTTCTCTTTTCTTTTCTTTGTCTCTCCTTCTTTTCATCTCCTTTCATCTATTTCTTTCTCTTTTCCCTATTTTTCTGCTCTTCTCCCTGTCTCTTGTTCTTCCTCACTCATCCCTTTTCCCCTTTCCCATCCCCCTCTCTCCTCCCCAATTCATTCCATCTTTATTCCTTCCAGAGGGCTTGCTTTCCAGAAGTCAGTACAGAGGGCTGACCCTTTGCTCCCTACTCTGGACTTCGGCCCCTACCCATTGCCTCCCAGAGCTCCTCACTGATGGACAGCTTGCCTCTGGCTTCATGCAATCAGTCGGACAGTGGCAGGTGACCCTGACCTTGGGGATTTATTGGGATGTCTCAGCCTCCCCAGCTGAGCCTTCATTACTGCTGTGTTAAAGACAGTGGTAGGAGGGAGGAGGAACTGCAGGCTGCTCAGGCTGTATCCCAGCGCTACCGAAGGCGTCCCCACTGAATGGGGGCTTTCCTTGGTCCCTCTTGGGATGTCTTCTGATCCTGTCACAAAGTTACCTTAGCTCTAGTTTGTGTCTCTTCTATATGCATATGTGATCTTCCTCATTAGGATGGAACTTCCTTGGGGGCAGAAACCTTTTCACTTCTTTCTCATGCAGTGCCTGGCACTTAGTAGGTCCTTAATAACTAGGTAATGAATGAATGAATCCTCAGCATTTAGCATAGTGATGGGCAGCAGAGGGCATTTAGCCCTTGCTGATCCATTGACTATGGATTAGGAAACTGGGCAGCCTCATATAGCTTAATAAGTGTTTGAGGTGGGATTCTAACTCCCATCGTACACACTCTAGGTCTGCAGCTCTCCCCTCCCCATTTTCCTTCCCTCTCCCCTCCTTTCCCTGCCTTTTGTCTTCCTGTTCTGATGACTTTGTTTTGCATTAGTTCTTATAAGTCAGGAAATTTTTGAGTTCAAGCCACGGGCTGGATGACCCTGAATCATTTAGACTTCTGGGACTCAGTTTCTACATCTGTAACATGGGGGCGGGGGGGGGGTAAACTTGATGACCACAATGGTCCCTTTCAGCTCTAAATCTATAATCCTTTTATGCAATAGTGCTTCAGATAAAGGCTGAACCACATGGTTCTTCCTGCTCTGAGAAGCTGTGATTCTGTGATCCCATGATTCTGTGATCCCGTGATTCTGTGATCCCGTGATCCCATATTAGACTTGGCATTCCACCTGAGTGTCTGCTCCAGCCATTTTCTTGCCATCACCTTCTTCCTCCAGACAACCAGAATCCCTCAGACTTGAGGGTCCCAACACATACCAGCCTTGGAACCACAGCCCTAGGGCCCTGCTGTCCTGACAGATAGGTCCATCAGCACCAACCCACAACCCACTATCCAGAACCCAAGCCATATTTCTTAACCCAGCCACACCAGCCATTAATCCAGCCAACATGGAAGCACTCCTCTCCTATAATCCCTTTCTTCTCTGTTTCTGGGAACGGGAGCCCAGTCAACACTACAGTTCCAAGAGGGGAAATGCCCACTTTCGTAGCTAAGTTCTTCATTTTCAGAGGATGGATGAAATCACCGAGGGAGGGCTTGACTTACCTGTCTATGAGTTTGCAGATCTGTGCAGTCGTCAGCATCACTTTCTCCTCCAGCATCAGAGTCCCGTGGCAAGACATAGTCAAGGTGACTGACGATGACCCAGAATGCAGAGGGTGACCTTGGCCTTTCTAGTCTTAATTTGTCTGAGGCAACACCCATTCAATGACTAAGGGCTAGGTAAGAATTGAGACCAGACAAGGAACTGGAAACTGAAGGGATGCCCATCAATTGGAGAGTGGCTGAATAAATTATGGTATATGAATGTTATGGAATATTATTGCTCTGTAAGAAACGACCAGCAGGACGATTTCAGAGAGGCCTGGAGAGACTTGCATGAACTGATGCTGAGTGAAATGAGCAGAACCAGGAGATTGTTGTACACGGCAACAACAGTACTATATGAGGATCAGTTCTGATGGACATGGCTCTCTGCAACAATGAAATGTTTCAAACCACTTCCAGTTGTTCAGGGATGAAGAAAGCCATATACACTCAGAGAGAGGGACGTGGGAACTGAGTGTAAATCACAACATAGCATTTTCACGCTTTTTGTTGTTGTTTGCTTACATTTTGTTTTCTTTCTCATTTTTTTTCCTTTTTTATCTGATTTTTCTTGTACAGCAAGATTATTGTGGAAATATGTATAGAAAAATCGCACAGGTTTAATGTATATTGGGATATTTACTGTCCGCCATTCCACAGCCCCAGAAGGCCTCCTCCATATCCCAGCTATATGGCCTTTGGCCCATTACTTCAATCATTTGATTGTATGACCTGACTTAGAGTTGTTATGAGGACTAAAAAATTAGCTTTATCTGTAAGTATGTGTACGTGCTATATATGTATATACACATATATGTGGTTTTGAAGTGCTTTCATGTTATTATATTTCATATACCACATAGTGCACTCTATATTGACTTTAAGTGCATTGCAATGTATTATATATTGTAACAATCCTATATAGATTACATGTTAATATATTCTCTATATAGAATATATACACACACATATATATATTATATAGCTGTAAATACCTGTATGTATATATGTATGTGTATGTGTATATATATATATATTTAATATAATATTTTATATATACATACACACACACACTCACCCCCACCCCACTTACCCTTCTAAGTCCCACTGCAGCTTGAAAGTATTAAAGCTTAGAACAGCACCAGGACTTTGGGGACGCCACACACTCTCTAAGAAAGCTGTATCGATATGACAAGGCAATATTATTTCATCAATGGGGGGCCATCGACCTGCGTTTAAAGACCACCCAAGGGGAGGGAGCCCGGGAGGGAGCCCACCCTCTACAAAGGGAAACTTTGGGGAAGTTCTCTTGACTTGCCGCCCACGGCTGCCGCCTCCTCTCCCTTCCACCCGTAGCCCTTAGGACCCAAGGAGAAGCAGGTTAGCCCCTTTCCTCCCGCGCTGCCTCATCTTTCAGCTCGCTCTTAGGAGAATTCTGAGGCTTTTGTGTCTTGGGCAGTCGGGTGAAAGCTGGAGATCCTCCTTAGAATAGTGGGGGTTAAATGCCTCCTACATTTCAGTGAGAGGTTGGTCATCCTGAAAATTTATGTTCTCCCCTCAAACTCACAAACTCCTCTGAAACGTACCCCCATATGAGGGGGCCCGGGACCCCAGCTTAGGAGGTGAGGGTAAGAATCCTTTTCCCTCCGCTGCCGAGAACGGCGCCTGGTACACCACAGTTGCTGAGTAAGGGCACGTCAGGGGTGGATTGGACTTTCCATCTTCCCCGCCCGTAACCGCCCCCCAAAAACCACAGCTCCCACGCTCTCGGGTCATGCTTTCATTTATTTACTTCATATAAAAATCTCTCGAGAATGCATCTGGACACAATATAGAATAATTATTATAATAATACCGTAACATACATCGTGAGAAACTTTGGAAAACAGTAAAACGTCCACCTGGAACAACGCAGTGCTGAACGGACCCACAGACCCAGAGACCATGCCCAGGTGCCCGTGCGACCCGGGCCACGAGGCTGGAGCTTCCGGGCAGGACGGACACGGGGGCCGGCTGCACGGCCCGTCCGGAGAAGCTTCACATTAGCACGATCAGGACGCCCGTTCACATTCTGCCATCGGAATTCACATTGCAGCAGAGCAGCTGGTTTCTGCATCTCCTGTTGGTGCCCAAAGGCGGCACCCCTTGCTCGTGGCACCAGGGCTTCCTCGCTCCCGGCGCCGGGGCATCCTCACTCGCGGCGCCGGGGCGTCCTCGAGCATCTCAGTAGTTTGGACGCAGGCGCAGGGACCACCTGTGCACGTACGTACGTAGTGTTGCTTGGGGACGGAAGCCCCCAAGGCTTTGGGACCTGCTTGTGGGCGGGATGGCGCATCCCATGCCCCCGATCTTGAGCTCCGACGCAGGGGCTAGAGCTCTGTTCCGGCCCCAGTGTTTGAAGGGGGATTTGGCAGTCAGCTGTGACTGGCCCCGCGTGGAGGAAACCTCTCTGGAAGAAGTCAGCCGGGGGTGGCAGGGAGGGGGCCAGGGGTCCGTAGATCTCTCTCAAGCTCTGTTCAGGTTCTCCAGAATGCCATAGAAAAGGTGACAAAGGTGCAGCTCTCAGCTAGAGCTTTCGACACAAATTTCTTGAACGCCGCCATTGGCGGGCAATGTTAAGTTATATAAATTAATAACTTACAAAACATTACACTATGTACATTAAGTAATAAATACACTGTTATAAACAGTAATGAGGGGTTAGAGCCGAGGGCGGTGCGAGAGAAAGATGGCGTAGCGAGCGAACCGCGGACGAGAGGGGGCACGGAGGGGAGGGGGAGAACGGGAGGGAGAGCGTGCAGCTTTCACGGGCAAGGGGCCACAACCAACGGGGCCTGCCCATGCCAAATGTAGCATGGACCTCCGTGGTCCTGCGGGAGAACGAGGAGCCCCCCACCCGACTCCCAGCTTGTGACGTTTATCCTGTGGGCAAAAGGCAAGCAGAAAGCAGGGGTGCACGGGGGAACGGGCAGGGCGGGCAGGGCAAGGGGGCAGAACAATATCCTTCCTCAACGACAAGAAGGCAAAATAAATTGCCTGTGCAAGAAGGAAGGAAGATGGAGGTCCTTTTCAGAAAGACCAGAAAAAGGGTACGGAAATTCTCCAAAGCTTGGTTCCGCGGAGAAGTGGATACTAAACTCTAGGTATTCAACAGGCATCTCAAAGACGTGAAAACGTGGTACAAAAAAGGCACACGGGTCTGCGGACAGGACGGGGGCAGGGTCACAAAGCGCTGTTGGTCAGTCAGGCCCGGCCCGCTCATGGGGCAGGGCTCCAAAGTCTAGTGCAGGAAAAACAAAAGGTTCTCCGGGCGTCGTCCCTGGGGGTCACGGACGGCCCGTTCCCGAGAGACCCAGAGTTTCTGCTTCCCGAGAAGCCAACCCAAGCCATCTCACCGAGGTTCCTGAGCAGCCAGCCTTTCCCTCACGCGCTCTCCCTCTGGCTCCAATCTCAAGGAACTCGCCGCAAAGGTCGGAAGCAGGCCTCGGACCCGGAGCCCAGGCTGGCCCTCCCGGACCGCCGGCATGCTCATCAAGGACTGAACGTTCGTCTCCACCTAGCGAGAGCGCCGGCTGCGGGCATTATGTGTCCACGGGGGACGCGTCCCCCGTCTCAGTCTCCGCGTCCCCCGCCTCAGTCTCTGCGTCCGCCTCCTCCTCCGGAGACGCCCGGCGCTCCGGGTCGATCACACACAGAGTCTTTGTGCTTCCGAAGTAGCCGCCGCTCTCCCCCTCCTTGTCGGGGCCCTCCGAATCCTCCTCCTCCAAGGTCAGTTCGAATTGGAACTTCTCCATCAGCCCCTGGCAGTCTCTGTTCTGCTCCTCGAGGGGCGGCGAGGGGCTCTGCGGGATCATGCTCTGGTACCAGTTCCGGTTGTCTTCCAAGGTGTCCAGGATGTCCTGGGCGTCGGGCTGCACCAGGTCAGCCCAGGTCTCCCACAGGGGGTGGACGATGTAGTCGATGAAGCCCACCTGGGGGGAGAAAGGTTGGACGTTTGTTCTGGAGGGAAGGCAACCTTATTCCTTCTCTAATGCTTTAAGGCGGACTCATATCTGATGAGCATTTATTAAGCACCACTGGGGTCCAGGTACTAGGCTAGCCCGGGAGCTACAAAGACAAGGATGAGATGGCCCTTTCAGGGAAATGTGGGTAATTCCAAGGAGGATCAAGTTTGGGGGATAGTGATGGAGAGCAAGGATGAGCAGGTTTGGGGATAGTGATGGAGAGCAAGGATGAGCAGCCTGGACCAACTTTACAGAGATAGTAAGGGGATTCGAATCCACGCTCTCTGATTATAGCTCCTTCCATCATGCTGTGTTCTGTGAGTCTACACTATTCCATCCCCCCCGCCCCGAGCCAGGCTCTCCTGGCACCTATCCACAGAGGATTTTCAGACCCACTGGGGAAGTCCCAGAATTCTCCAGGCTTTCTCTGACTCTGTGGCCTTTGCCTAGGGCTCGGTAAGAACGCTTCCAGCCCCAACACAAACATATATTGCCTCTGTGGACACGTGTGCCTTTGTTTTGGCTTTATGGGCACACATGCATTTCCACCGGGGGAAAGAAGGGAAAACGCCAAACAATGCGGCGGTTCCTTTGGTGGGGGCTCCTGCAGAGAAACATTCGGCTGCAGACCAGACCCTCGTATCCTCCATGGGCTAGCCATGGCCGGGACCTGACCCTGGCCGTGTCTGACAAACAGGAAACACTGGGGAGAGTGAAAGAATAGGCTGTGGAGAGGAGGGAGGGAATGGAATTCCCCTGTAACAGGGCTGGGGAGCTGGGGGGAGAGCAGGGATGGGGATGTTCTCCTATGAGACAACCTTTCCACCGGGGCCGGGGGTGGGGGGACCGGCCCTGATTCACTTCTGGCTATCTCGTCAACACATTGGGCTCAGTCTGACTCAAGGTTTTCCAGGGAATAAGAGCGTGGCCATACGGGACCCCTTGGCACGAGAAGTGACCTGCTGGAGATCCCGCCCACGGTACTGTGGCTGCCCTGGGCTGTGCCATTCTCAGTGGTTAAGGAAGGCTGATGGCAGATGAGTCACACAAGCCCAGCCCACTCCCCTTCTCCTTCTCTCTCCCCCACACTTGCCCTCTGACATTACTTCTTTTGGGGGATGTGCTTAAGGGATTTTTAAAATGACCTCGTTGGGGGGTTTTCCAAATGATTTCTAGAATCAGAACTCTCAAGAGTCACTCCCCTTTATTTTTCTGATTGGGCCCTTTTTAACTTGGGGGCAGCTGGATAGAACTCTGGACCTGGAATCCGAAAGCATCCTCTTCATGAGTTCAAATCTGACCTCAGATGCTTACTAGCTGTGCGACCCTGGCGAAATCACTTCACCCTCTCTGCCTCGGTTTCCTCATTTGTCAAATTAGCTGGAGAAGGAAATGGCCAACCACTCCAGTACCTTGCTGAGAAAACTCCAAATGGGATCATAGTGGGTCAGACGGGACTGAAAACAGTTTAAGTCCTTCTTCAGGAAGGCCCCCAGCTCTATCACTTGCTGGGATGGTGCTATGAGGAATAATGAATCCTTGTGGGAGGTTTTGGGAAGAGGGCTGGAGCTGCAATCTCTGTTAATAAATCCAAGTCTTTGCCCAAGAGACCCAGCTTATGGCCACACATCCAGCCCTGACTAGAGGAAGGACTCTGGGAAGCCAATTTAACCATGTTGTCTTCTTGATCCATCAAATAGGGATTAATCATACTTGCTATGCATAGGGCTGTTTTGAGAACATGTAAAACATCATAAAACAAACCCATTATCCCAACACATAATACTGTTTGTCATAATGGGATTTCAAGTCTTCAGTACTTATTTCTTCCCTTTTTTGGGGGAGAAGGATCTAAATCTATATTTTTTTCATCCTTGTTAACTTTCAGTGTGGAAACTATGTTCACCAATACAGATCAGCAACATCCTCTGTAATTTGGAGTGAGCGAGTTCTCTGGTTGGGTGGGAGTAAACTGGGATAAGCTGGAGGATGGGAAGAGTCCTAATAACTAGCCCCCAGACACAGAACCACATGTGTCAGTGATGGGATGTAAATGATGACCTTTCTAATGTTAATATCCTCCTTCCATCTCCTGTGCCATCTGCCCTTCCATAGTCCAGTGTTTTAAAGAACTTTTATTTTGCTGGAATAGACCCTCTTCTAGCCAGTGTAGATCATAATTCTTCCATCACTGAGTAGGTAAGACAGTCTTTGAGTATTGAGGGAATTGTAAACAGCCTTGCTTAACACATATGCATGTATATAGGCACATATGTGTCCATGTATGTGAAATATACACATATACATGGATCTCTATATAAATATGAATATATATCACCTATAATTTCCATATATGAATTGACTCCAAAATGTCATGAGGCCATAGTTACTTAGGAGATACCCAACACTCTTAGAGAAGATTTTAATTTGGGGCTAGCCAAATGTTTCCTGAAGTGGATAAAAATCAACACCAGAGAAATCCAGTTGTTTTTCCAATGCAGATGTTCACTAACTTGGACTTATTCCCCCAAAGGGCCAGCTGGCTTTGACCATTTGTCATCCTACATCCTGCTGGGCTCTCCCAAGAGCTTTTGATTGGCTCCATGGTTGCCCCTGGCATTTGCATTTTTGGCCCATGGCAAGTGGGGACCTCAGAGCTTCCACTGTGTAGATGCTGAGGCTGCTGGGAAATGCTGACATGCTCACAAAAGGTAGAAGGTGAGAATGGTGTTGCAGGATGCGGGGAGCAAGTATCTGAGCCTGAAATAAGGGTTCCCACCTCTGGGCTATTCTGGGCAGGGGGAGGATTGGATTCTGTGGGTGAGGGAGGCATAAAAAAATAAACTGAAGGGAATTGAAGCTCAGGGTGAGGAGACAGACCGCTAAGTGAGGTAGTAGAGAAAGCGTGGATCTTTGAGACAGAAAGTCTGGGTAATCATGAACAAGTCTATTAGCCCTTCAGTGCCTCAATTTCCTCATCTGTAAAAGGAAGGAATTGTACTAATAACATATGGCTCCTTTCAGCTCTAAATCTATAATTCTATGAGCAAAGAAAATGGCAAAAAACATAGCCAGAAGAAGCTTAGAACTAGTCAGTCAAACCAAATGGAATTTTAAGACGACAAACAGCAAGGGGATTCAGGAAACCCGACTTTGATGATTTCCTTTGACTGCTTAATTATCCCTGCCCATTAAAAAATAAGGGAAACGGAGCTGTCCAATGACTCATCATCATGATGGAAATGAGAAAGTAAGTGACTTCTATAGGAATTATTATTTAGAAAGGGGAAAGGGAAGGAACAATTTAAAGGTCTCGAGCTTCAAAATAAACCTATTAAAACTCACAAATAAAATCTTATAGAGCCCCAGATCAGTACCTGGGATTTTTCCACTGAGGCCGTGTGCTTGTCACACATGGGGCTGATCTCCATTCCCCTCTCCCGCTCCTTGTCTCCCTGTTGGAAGAATTCCTCCATGATGCGGTCTGTCCACTGCCGGTATAATTCCAAAGACTTGGTGGGGTTGCTCAGGTCGGCACAATGCACCATGTTCCGAAGGACCTAGAGTGATCAAGATCAAGTTCAGAGAATCCCTTCCACATGAACGAACCATCTCATTCTGCCCTCCCCAGCCCCTTGGAACACTTGGTCTGCTTACAGACCCCAAGAACATTTGGGCTGTTAGCTGACTGAGGGATGTTTCCACAAGACATGGCTCAGGCCCTCCGGCTGCTGGTTAAGGCCAAAGCTTTGGGTTCCTGGAGAAACAGTCTTAGAGGATGTGAGCCCCTTCTTTCTTAGGAACAGGTACACTCTTAAAAGCAGGTGTCTTCCTGGATCCTTCCCTCATCTTCTATAGCTTGAAAAAGCGGCTCACCTTTGAGACTCAGACACTCATGGACTATTGGCACTAGGTTTTAATATATGATTTTATATATATAAATGTATACATATAAATATATATAAAGGAGGAGGCTCTTTTGAAATAGAAGTAGAGCTGATACCAGTTACAGATTTACTTATATGTTACTGAAACAGGGATCTCAAGATGAGTCCTTCTACTGATAAAAATTGACTTCTTAGCTACCTCAAAGTTGAAGTTTTATGCCTAGAGTCACCAAGTTATTATGTGTCCAAAGCAGGACTTGAATCCAGCTCTTTCTGCTGAAAAGGCCGGCTTTCTATTCCTCCTGTATATGTAAAAGTGCAATCTGTGTGTAATGTTAATCTCTCCTCTTCTTCCTTCTACTTCTCTGATTCTTCCTGCCTGTATGACCATGGGAAAGAGTTTGTGGGTTTCCTCAATGAAAGGAGGGGTATAGGTACTTCCACTTCCAAAATCCCACTTCCTCTCCCCAAGTGGATTTTTCAGTGCCGTATCATCCAGAAGCCCAGATCGTCGCTCCATACCTGGATCCGATCCGTGTAGTTGTCCAGAAGGAGGACACCGGAGCTGGTCACTTTTTTAGTTTCTACCATCGTTTTCAGGTCTGCCAAAAGGCCCATATGCTTGGACATATCCGTTGCCAAAACCTGTGGCCCAAAAGGGAGAAGTGAACATCTGGCTTGAGCCAATCGACGCTCCCCCAAACCCCAAGACCTTCCTGCTTCTGAGGACAGAGGGAAGGTGGCCAAGGGAAGGAATCCTCACCATGTCGATCACCATCTTCCTGAGCGTCTGGCGCTGCTTCTTGGTCAGGTTCTGGAAAATGTCACAGTGCTCTTCCTGGAGCAGCTTGAAACCCACAGCCAGGTGGTGATTTTCTAAAACGGACTCATCGTTATACATCAGAGCGAGTTCGGAATCTAGGAGGAATGAAGGGGAAAAGGCATTTCCCGTTAAAAAAAAAACCAAGCAAACTACAAAAGCAATAATCTCCAATGAAAGTGTAAAAAATAAAAGTGTAAATGTAAGTAATAATCCTAGAATCCCAGAATTTGAGAAGGAGAGGGAACCTTAGCAATAATCCAGTCTAACCCATGACCACCAATGACAAATCTGGCCACAAAACAAATCAATATTTCCTCTGGTGTGTCTGCCATTGTTTGGGTGTGAGCCATGAAAAGATATAATAGAGTGTTTGAAGGTCTGACCTGCAAAGTACTTCAGATGTGTTATTTCATTTGCTCTTTTGAACAACTTTGGGAGGTAGGACTATTGTTTTCTCCATCTTATGGATATGGAAACAGGCTGAGAAATAGTATAAATGATTTATCCAGGGTCAAATGGTTAGTAAATGTCTGAGGTGGAAGCTGAACTCAGATCTTCCTATCACTTTCACTCATTTGATTCATTAATTCAATAAGCATTTAGAAACATTTCCCCCCTTCTGATTACCTTCATAGGATGTAATCCTACCATCTACTTACATTCGACTATTAACTTAAGAAATTCTTTGTATACTAGTGTTTAGAACACAGTAGGTGATTAATATGTGCTTGTTGACTGACCAAATGCTTGTACCCAAGAGGTTACAAAGCAATTTACTCATAATAGCATTATTACCCTCATGAGCAAATTAATTCAAAGAGGTCAAGCTATTTCCCTGAATCACAGAGCTCATAAAATAAACTCCCTGGAAGGAAGAGATTCTTTCTTTTATATCCACCTTGCTTAGCACACAGTAGGTGCTGAATTGAATGATGTGGCTGGCTGAATAGATGCCCAAAGTGGAAAAAAATGTTTTCTCTGGTAAATCAGCCAAAGGGCTCATCGGAGAATTGAAGCTTGTTCTAACCAGCCCCAACAGGTAGTGTCCAAAGGTAGGCACCCACGCAAAGGTAGGGCCTTACAAGAACTAAAGACTTGAACTCTCTCTCTCTCTCTCTCTCTC
>JAJPUD010014635.1:21132-33241 GCA_023553655.1 Myrmecobius fasciatus
CTCTCTCTCTCTCTCTCTCTCTCGATTACAATTAGGGATGTGAAACATGGAAGAGATGAAATAATGTCTCTGTTAAACTGTAATCACCACAATGCTCATCATCATCACTGTCAGATAATTACTTTTCTGTTTTTCTTTTTCTTTTCTTTCCTTTTATATTATTTATTTGTTTGCTCATTTGTTTATTTGTTTATTTTCAGATAACTACTTTTCATGAGAAACCCAATCTAAAGTGGAGTCACTAACAAAAGACACACAAAAGACACAGAGAGGACATAGGGAAGGATGGATCCTTATTGCCATTTTGAAGATGAGAGATGGCTGTACATAGGAGTCAGAACTAAGGACCCGCAGTGGGGAAGCCCTGGGAGATATTTATCACCTGTACAGTCCTGGGCAATCTCTCATCTGAACTTCAGTTGTTTTAAGTTTTTTTTTCTAGCTCTAAATCTATAACTTAACATGGACAGAAGAACAAGGGAAAACACAAGCAGAATGTTGGACTGTGCTACAGGATCAGCAACTGGAAGGACATAGCAAGGTCACTGCAGTCATTTCCCTTGCTTTGGACCTTCCCAGATCATCGATATAGAATCTTTGTGATTCTTAGTAATGACTTTTATCAACAACTGATTCTTTTGCTTTACTGGAAGTTCAGGAAGTTTTTTCAGCTCTCAAATACTTTGTCTAGTCCCCAGGAGAGATAAACAAGCCTGAGTCAGAAAGTCTCTTTGTAAGAGCTCTGCATGCTCCCACATACTGTTATCAAATTAATCCTCAGTCTTCCCTTCTCCCATCCTGAATCATCACATTTCCTTTCTTTTTCCCTCCTTAGTCTTATTTTCCACCTGAACCTTCTCCAAGCTCATCCTGAAGCTTGTAAAACTGCAGAGCCAGAGCTGGACGCAATATCCAGGGAAGAGCTTGACCAGTGCCCAGTACAATGGAAGAATTACCTCATTATTTATACTTGTCTCTATCTCAAATGAAAACAATAGACGGGGAAAAATGCTATTAGTCATGGAGTTGCCTTGAATCACAGCCCAAGAGGTGAACTCACTTGTGTTGATGAGGAACTGATTGGAGACCCCTGGATGGTCAACATCATGGATTGCAGCAGCAAAGATGGCAGCCAGGATTTCCAAATCGGTGAAGACAGCCTAGGGAGCAAAAAACAGGAGAAGATTTCATCCCAGAACTCTTTGACCCGATAAGGGAAAAATCATAGAAAGCTTGTTTTAATTAGAGAGGCAGCGTGATACAATGGAAAAGTCTTGGACCTAAAGTCAGGACAAAGCTGGGTTTTAAATCCCAATGCTGAAATTGACTCTGGATCATCATAAACAAAGCACAGAACTCCAGAAACTCGAGGCTGGAACATTTCCTCCTCCAAGTAGTTCAGTTTGTACTTCTACGGGGATTCTCTTCTGCAGCTGGACAAGAGGTCCTCCCGAATCTGCTTGGGATTACAGATCTGGGGCTGGAAGAGACCTTATCCACTCTACCCCCATTTTACAGATGAGGAAATGGTGGGCCAGGCGGCTAAGTGGTAGGATAATAGATCCAGAGGTGAACTCAGAGGTCAGTTCCACAGATGAGAATACCAAGAGAATACCGAGATTATTTGTCCAAGAGTCACACGGTAAATGGTAGAAAAATGGTGGAAAAAAGCTTTGAACTCAGACACTCCTTCTGCCTGTGCTAGAGAGATACCTAGAACCTCTTGGGGGCAGCCTGTTTATTTCACTGAGTCTCAGTTGTTCTTCTGTCCATTTTAAATCATAGATTTAGGGCTAGAAAAAACCTCCAAACAATTGAAGTTCAGATGGGAGATTGCCCAGGACCACACAGGGGATAAATGTCTCCCAGGGTTTCCCTACTGCGGTCCTTAGCTCTGACTCGTACCCCAAAGTGCCTTAGTTTCTTCATTTGTAAAATGGAGAGAATAATGTCTATCCTCCTTGCCTCACAGAATTAGCACGGGGAGACTGCATGTATGTCAGTATAATTTATTCATCCTCAGCAAGGGAACGGCGTTTTTTAAACAAGAAACCTGAACAAAAACCATACCTTTCAACCCAAAGTACCACAGTGTCCATTAGCAGATGGCCCTTTCACTCTCTGTCTGGCCCAAGAGGGCCTGAAGCCAGACTATTTCCCCACTGCAGCCTACAGGCTCAGGCTTGGCAGGTCATTGCCACACTGCCAAGATGATTTATGTAAACTATTGCCTCTAGCTTCTTGGATATGCAGCGTGTCGCTGGTTCGGTACGTGCTCCTACAAGCCCACGAGCAAAGCAGGACACTGGCAAGGGGCCCATCAGGACCTCTGGGGTTTCTGGTTGAGTAGCTTGGAGAAGGAGGGCCAAACTCTAGTCTTGGTGAGATGAAGCTCAGAGTATGGGCTCACAGAGGTGCCCATTCCTCCACTCACTCACTCCGGATTAATTGGATACTAAAATCCCAGGTTCCTAAGAGGAGCAGCCTTGGGAGTTCTTCCAGGGCACCTGGAGCCTTCTCAGAGCAAACTGAGTCACTTCGAGGATATGGGGAAATGGAGATTTCTTCCAAGGAGAGATGCTGAAACTCCACGATTGTTAGATCTGGGAAGCCGGTGGCCTCTAAGGGGGGACATTCCCCTACCTCTCTCCCCTTCCTCTGACTTCTTTCTTCCATCATTATTTGCCTTGTATTGTTCTTTAATGGTTTCCCAGACACAGGTCTCTCTTTTCAGCTAGACTGTAAGTACTTTACCATTAGGAACACAGACAGACAGGTGCTGTTTCACCCACCAAGGTAATTTATTTCACCTCATGATGGGTGGGCTCACAGCTGGAGCTGAATAATAGAGTCCACTAGTGTTAGGACATGAAGAAACTTCAGAGACCATTTGATCTGACTTCATCCTTCTAGAGATTGGGAAACTGAGGTTGGAGGGAGAAGTGATTTGTCTTAGCTCACCCAGTGAGTACAGGTAGAATTGGGGCTAGAGTCCAAGTCTCTGAATGCACCTTTAAGGGGACAGAAGTTTCACAAACTTTGTGGAGTGATGGATCTGAGAATCAGCACAGAAAATCAAGAAGATGGCTTCAAATCCTGACTCTGTAGTTCTTTGGAATATTCCTGTAACACCTCTGTGCCTCAGTTTTCTCATCTGCAAAATGGCCATTGAGGTCATTTCCACACTAAATCTTAGGTGTCAGTTTCCCATCAAAATCTATGTCTTGCCTGTGATTCATTAAATAATGTTAATCCTACAAGAAGAGAAACTGAAGTGTGATCTACGACAATTGTAAGGGGCTCTAATATTTTGAAAAATAACATAGTCAAAGATGATACCTTAGGAACAGATTGAAGGTATCGTTGATAATAAGTTTTTTAGAAATGGCCATATTGAGGTACCCATGGGCATCCTATTTAAAATTCTGCAAACTATTTTTCTAAGAGATAGGGAAAAGCACCAGAAACTCACATCTAAGGCTGGGGTGGAAAGAAGAACGTGGGTTGACTGGGCAACGTCAGCAGCATGGAGGCTGTTATGATAAGCCACATCAGAATGGTAATGGTCTTCCAAAGTCATCATATAGGTTACAAAGGTGTCGGAAGAGATTTTGAACGTCTTGAGAAGGTCTCTTTCCTGTTGAAGAAAATGGAAAAAAACACAACTAAGTGGATGATGGTGAATGCTTACCTACAAATAGAGTAGGAGACTGGAAAAGTTATTGGGATGGGGGAAAAATAAAAAGCCATGCAATGGATTCTCCCACAACTCCCTGTTTATTCACCTGGAATATGGCATACATGATACACGTCAAGGGCCTGTTGTGAGAATATCCAGCTACCTTGAAGATGTTGAGACCCCATTTGTTCAGGTCTTCCAGCTCCTGAAATCAACGATAAAGCCATTAATGGGAATATTTTCCTTCATTAAAAAACAACCAAAAAAAAACCTGTTCAATGAAGACTAACCATTGAATGTCGATATCACCAATGAAATTTCCTTGCTCACTGTTTACATTCAAATCTGTTATTTTCACAGTTTTGTGAGTCCTTCCCTCTAAGGAAATCTTTGTCTATTCATTCTCATTTACTTGACTTCACATGGCTTTAGCTTTCCCTCTATTTCTGTTCTCCCCACCCCAATTCTCCATCAGTTTTTTTTTTACTCTATTCATTTTGTTTGGATTGCACAAGTAGGAATTATGAAATGTGGATTTGAATCCAGGTCCTTTGACTTAAGAGCCTGTTACTACACGACTGTAGCAGCAAAATTACTTAGAAATAGGTTTAGGGAGATTTCCCTGACATTTGAGGAGAGCAGCTAAAAAGCAGCAAAGATGGATCCACCAGCTGTCAGGATATGAAGTCACCCTCAATCACTCATCTTCAAAATGGTGACATACACATCCTGAAGCACAATGATTAAGTTTTACAGATTAGAGTCACTGGGTCTGATGAGAACTGGGAGAAATATTCTGTTTTGAGGTTTGAGCTTCAAAATGATACCAAGGACATGCATGATTCAGTAAGATTTCATTTTGGAGGCTTTAGAATGTTCCATCAGAAGGCATTATGGGAGACAACCTGTACAGCAAATAATTCTGACTGGTAATCAGAAGTACTGGGTTCCAATCCTAGTTTTGTTCTTCACTATTATGTGACCTTGGGAAGACTGTGTCCCCCTTTTCCCCTTATCTTTCAGTAGAGTACTGAATTAAAGGACCTCTAAAGTTCCTTATAGGTCTAAATCCTATGAATCCTCTCATTTGACATATGAACAAATGGAGGCCCAGAAGAATGAATTGATTCCCTAAGGCCATATAGCTTTTAAGTAGGAGAAAAAGAGCTCACTTTTTTTAGTTTGGGGGAAGAAGGCATTGGTTTCACCCTCATTCCAGATCATTAGGCAAAGTTTAGCTTAGATTAATTTATGTTTTCAATTAACAAAAAATTATTTTTTATCCTTCTCAATCCCACCTACTCAAGAAAAAAATAGAAAAACAAACTTTATAACAAATATTCATAATCAAGCAAATAAAATTCCCTCATTGGCTCTGATTTTTTAAAAAAAGCCATTTGAGGTAGAACTTTAAAAACCCAGTTTCTTCGGCTCCCAAGCCAAAATTTTGGCCCGAGTATCATCTGCAGCATCTCTCCCTTTACTCAAGATGGCTCCCTAAGAATGAACGTCCATCCTATCTAGAGCTTCCATTCATATCTAGAGTTTTCATTCCTATCTTCCATTCATATCTAGATCTTCCATTCACATCTAAAACTTCCATTCACATTTAGATTGAACTTCCATTCCCTCACATCTAGACCTTCCATTCATATCTAGAACTTGCTTACATTCCTATCTAGAGCTTCCATTCATATCTAGTTTTCATTCCTATCTTCCATTCATATCTCATTCACATCTAGAACTTCCATTCACATCTAAAACTTCCATTCACATCTAGAGTGAACTTCCATTCACTCACATCTATACCTTCCATTCATATCTAGAACTTGCTTACATTCATATCTAGAGTTTCCATTCCTATCTAGAGCTTGCATTCCTATCTAGCACTTCCATTCATATCTATCTACAACTTCCATTCACTCACATCTAGACCTTCCATTCATATCTAGAACTTGCTTACATTCCTATCTAGAACTTCCATTCCTATCTGCATTTATATCTAGAACTTCCATTCATATCTATCTACAACTTCCATTCATATCAGCATTCATGTCTACAGCTTCCATTCACATCTAGAGCTTGCTTGCATTCATATCTAGAGCTTCCACTCCTGTCTAGACTCTGCAAAGCACAGGCAGCCCTTTGCCCAAGCTCGCACATACTTTTGCCAGGTGATCTTCCTTCTCCGTCTTGACCCCGAAGCGCGAGATGCTGGTATTGTTCAGGCTAGAGCTGTGCATCAGCTTTTTCACCCCACTTATCTGGGTCATGACCTGCTGCTCTTTTTTCTTCTTCTCCCTGTCTTTCTGAGTGGGAGATGGGATCTCCACCTCATTTTGCTTGTCTGCAAAAGAGAGAAGGGAAGATACATTCTCAGTCCCCCCTCGGCACAGGGCAGGGCGGAAGGAAGGGGGACTTGGGTCGGATGGGGCACCGGGCAGTGCTAGTCCGTGTGCTATTGTCATGCTGAGACAAAGCCAGGAGGGACTGCACAGTGAGAACAGGTGGGGACGGTTGGAAAAGTTAACAAATGATCTCCCTTGGTGCCATAAGGAAGGGCTTGTGCAGTAGGTAAGCAAGAGATTCCACTGAATGCAACTGGGTTTTAAGCAGAGAATTGTTTTTAATGGACAACCTGCATATTAGGAGAATGAGGAAAGGGATACAATCCATCACAGATCCTCCGTGGATGAAATTAAGATAAAGGAAACTAGGAGAAGGCAAATCCTTCCAATTCAACTCAACAAACAGGGATTGAAATATAGATGAATGATGTGGACTATCTGTGTGACTTTGTACCAGTCACTTAACCAATCTGGGCTTTAGTTTCCTCACCTGTCAAATAGGGTGGATGGACTAGATGAGCTCTAAAAACCTCATAGAATGCTTATTATCTCTTGTGACCATGAACAAGTAATTTTACTTTTATTAATGTTGGCTTCCTTATCTTAAAATGAACAGTCTAGAAGAAATGAATACCCTTATATATTCCTTTTAACTTTGGCATTCGCTGATTTTAAAAGGTTTTTTGGTGGCTCGGGAATGGGAGTTTTAGAAACACAACTGGGTAATTTAATGATTCAATCATTTCAATAATATACATATCTTTACGTATAATAATTATATATTATACATAAAGCAGTATTACATATAAGAATATACATATATTGAATGTAACAATATGTATGTAATACAATAATATATTACATGCAATAATGCATTATATGTAATATAAATAACCAATGTTGCAAGATACATTTGTGCATGTATGTAACATATACACACATGCATTCAAGATTGTGTTCTATAGAACACCATCCTCTGTACAATTTAAAATCATTAAAATATACAATTTGCATATTGTTTATCTGACAAAATGAAAGCTCTCTGAGGGCAGGTATGATTTTATTTTGTTCTTGGGAGCCCTAATACCTAGCACAGTGCTTGAGGTGGGCAGGTACTTAATATACACTTGTTGGTTTGTTTGATCTCTAATTCAATTAATATGGGGGAGGGATCTGGTCCCTAAAACCAATCCAAGTATACGTCTAAAAATACATTCTGAAGGAAGATCTAGAGCTCCTTAGAACCTTAGAAACGATCAACTTTAATCTCTTATGAAGGATGAAAGAACTGTGACCAAGTGATTTTTCCATATTTGATGTATGAATGCATCCCCTCAGCAAAAGCCCAGAATTTAGGTCCCATCTTCCAAATCCAGTGTCCTTTCTCCTAACTAAACCAGTCTGTGTCGCTCCCGGGGACCTGGGTGTTGAGCTGGAAGGGACCTAATGTAGTGCTGACCTCTCAATTTTCAGATGAGGGAGGAAGATGAAGCGATTGATCTGAGGTCACACAAGTGGTGTCCAAGATGGAATCGGAATTTGGCTACTGAGACTCCGAGGACATCGTGCTTTCCACTACACTCTGGGTTGGAAGGATAGTGTATTTGAACCATTTTAGCAATTAGTTTTTTTGTTTCCCCTTTTCTCTTTACTGCATTAAAAAATGATCGCTGTCCCAATGGGGGGGGGGGAGGAGAACAACCGCTTCTATGTTTCATGGCCACCATTTTTCATGAGCCGGTTAGAGCATCTTAGGCCATCCTGTGCTTGTGTCTGTCTCCGGGGGGACCCCAGCACCAGCAGCTTCTTCCTAGGCTTAATTAAAGATTCCTACAATTGCGGGTAATTGAGCTGCCCTACCGCTGTGCCTGGAACATCACAATAAAGGAGAAAGTCATTCTTCAGCCGCATGAGTGCCAATTTGACACTAATGGGTGTTTCTCTTGTGTGGTCAATGGAACAACTGATGGCTTTCCCTATTCTGAATTTCCTCCCTTCAGCGGGGGAGGAGTGTGTGTGTATGTGGCAGGGGCAAAGCTCAGATCAAAATAAAATAGAAAAACCTGACTTAGGGGAGGAACAAGGGCTGAGCTGAAAATACCACTTCTGACCCCGGTTTTGTGACCCCTGGCGAGTCCAAGCCTTTGTCTGAACCCAGGATTAGATCCAAAGTTCTCAGACTGGCAAAGCCGATGGACTCCTTATCAAAACCATGCTTTTAAATTCATAAAATGAAATCTAGAGCATCACAAAGGAAACTGATTCCACTGAAATGTGATTAAATTATCCTTAATTATAGTCGATAATTGAATTCTCATTAAAATTATCCTTCAAAAATATCCTTTTAAAAATCCCTCTCGACTCCCAGCTAAGAACCCCCAGACTAGGGAGTGGCCTATGGGCTTTGTACCCTATTTGAAGTGTGAACCCAGCAATAGAATCTATATTGCTGCAATGGAAATCCAAAGAAATGCTCCCTTTGGCAAGCAACAGGCGAGTCAGATTAAAAACCAACCAAGGAAGAGAAATCTGGCTCCTGAGGAAGCCATAAGCACCAAAGGCCTCTCACTCCTGGGAGCCCGACCATTTAGGCCAATCGCTGGGATGATTTTCCCAACCGGCAGCCTTTGAAATCTTTAGCTGAACTTAATTGATCCCCTAATATTGATTCCACTAAGCCCTCCGCTATGGCACAGGCCCAGCCCTTGGGGACCCTGCCATCCATTGGGATTATTTCCAGAATGAGCCTCTCTGTAACAATGGAAAACTGGAAAAAGCACTTTACGTGCGTGATTCCATAGAAGCCTCACAAACAACCCCATGAGGTAGCCAAGGTTATCAACAGCAACAATAGCTAGCATTACAGAGCACTTCTGGCTTGAGCTCTATTTTCTCATTTGCGCTTAGGTCCCTAGTAAAGTGGAAGCTGGTGTCATAACAGCTCCATTTACACAGCACTAGGAGGTCTGCAAAACACACACACACACACACAGAGACACGGAGAGAAACAGAGACAGAGAGAGAGAGACAGAAAGATACAGAGACAGAGACAGACAGAGACACAGAGACAGAGAAAGAGACACAGAGACAGAAAGAGACAGAGACAGAGACACTGAAAGACAGAGACAGAGAAAGACAGAGACAGAAAAAGAGACAGAGAGATCCACACACACACAGACAGAGACAGAGAGAAAGAGACACACACAGAGAGACACAGACACACACACAGATAGAGTGAGACAGAGATATAGAGAGACAGAGAGAGAGAGAGAGAGAGAGAAAGGCAGTGGATCTTTATGACAAATTGCGAAAATGGTACTACTATCCCCATTTTACAGATAAGGAAACAGAGGATGAAGGCTAAGTGACTTGCCCGGTATGACAAAGCTATTAAAGTTTGGAGGGAGGCACTCCTGTTTCCAGCCTCAACATCTGATCTACTGTTGTACCTCTTCACCCCTAGGTCTTTCAGGGAGCATTTATTACCCCCGTTTAATTAAGGCTTTGGAGAGGTGACATTCAGAGTTAGACTGAGGCACACACTTCAAGACCTGAAGCCAGGATTTTTTAACTCCAAATCCAGGCACTCTCCATGAGGATTATTTCATTGTATGGATGAAGAAACTGAGTCTGAGAGAGGAGGTCATTTGCCTTCATCCACTCAGGTCCTATAAATCTAATCCATTAATGAACACTTTCTAGAGAAGCTGCTTCTCCAACCTTCCCAATAACCTGGTTTACTGTTTGCTGAGAACCACTAGGAAACGGTCATCTCCCCTTTTCCCAACTCCCTTGCTGCCAAGGGCATAGAAGCCGCTGTTGGGTCATCTCTAGTCACAATTCTCAACAAGAGCCTGAGATCTGCAATTCACTTTCCCATTTACACACACACACACACACACACACACACACACACACACACACTCCCATGGGTGTGTGCTCAGGGGGTGGTGGGTGGCAGGGATGGGGAGTGTCTGTGTGCCAGGTCGGGCCCAGCCCTCAGCCTTGGCAAGCTGGAGCACACTGCCCTGGCTACCTGTTATCCTCTGAGATCTCTCCTTGAACAAGTTGGAGAGGCTAAGTGCAGATGTGGCCACCACATCAATCCATTGTCACTCACCCCTGCATTAAGGGGCTTCTGGAAGGCAGAGAGAAGGGTAGTGGAATTCATGAAGAGGACTGAGGGCTGAAAGCTGTGGAAAGGCAAGGGTCCTTGGGTGGAGAACGCCTTCCTTCAAAGGTCAGAGCAGGGGGTGGGAGAGGAACCTGGGGACAGCAGTACAAGGCCACCTTTCCCTTTCCTTTGTTCTCAGACACAGCTCTCTGGGATTTCTGACTGAGAGCCTGAGAAGCAACCAATCTGCACCTTCCAAAATCCTCTGGAAAAAGCATTTGTCAATCTGCCTGGTCCCCCTCTGCCACACGGCAATGCCCGCTGTGGACTCAGGCAGCAGAAGCAGCAGTGGATTGATTCTCTGTGAGCCGAGGAAAGCTTGGCCTTTTGGATTGATGGAGAAACTGCTGGATATCCCTCCCTCTCCCCATCACTCTCCCTTTTCCTTCTTCCTCCCCTTCTCTCTGTGTCTCTGTCTCTGTTTCTCTCTCCTCTGTCTCTGTTTCTCTCTGTCTCTGTCTCTGTTTCTCTATGTCTCTGTTTCTCCTCTGTCTCTCTCTGTGTTTCCCTCTCTCTCCTGTCTCTCTCTCTCTCTTCTCTGTCTCTCTGTTTCTCTCTCTCCTCTGTCTGTCTCTCTGTTTTTCTTTCTCCTCTGTCTCTGTTTCTCTCTCTCCTCTGTCTGTCTCTCTGTTTCTCTCTCTCCTCTGTCTGTTTCTCTCTCTCCTCTGTCTGTCTGTTTCTCTCTCTCCTCTGTCTTTCTGTTTCTCTCTTCTGTCTGTCTCTGTTTCTCTCTCTCTCTCTCTGTCTCTCTGTTTCTCTCCTCTGTCTGTCTCTCTGTCTCTCTCTGTCCTCTGTCTGTCTGTCTCTGTTTCTCTCCTCTGTCTCTCTGTTTCCCTTTCTCTCTTGTCTGTCTTTCTCTCTATGTCTCGGTCTCTGTCTCCTCTGTCTCTCTGTTTCTCTCCTCTGTCTCTCTCTCCCCTCTCTCTTCCCCTCTTCCCCCTCCCTCTTTCTTCCTCTCTCTCCTTCTTTCTCTGTCTGTGTCTCTTCTCCCCCATTCTCTCCTCTCCCTGTAGTTCCCCGAGTTATAAAGGAAAATGCCCATTGGCAAGCCCAGGGAGGCGCTGCATGCAGGTCTGAAAGCATGAGGGCCCACTGGCACGTGGAGCTACTGAGGGAGACACGAGCCAGCAGCAATGTGCTTGAGCTCCCAGCCAAGCCCTTTGGGGGTATACACCTGGAGATGGAACAGAAGGCCTGAGAAACTTGGCCCCAAAGTAGCCTCTGCATGCTCCCCACAACTTGTGGGCCCTACGGATGCCCGAACCACAGAGGGCACCAGTGGGGGGCCCACAGAAGGCCTTGGGCCCGGCTCCTGCTGCAGGCAATCCCACCTAGGAGTCAGCTTCTGGCACAAGCTGTCCACAGTGACAGAAGCCAGCTCAGAGGCAGCAGCCCGGGGCATGATGCTGCCTGGCCCCAGTGATTGATGCTGTCCTGTCTCCTCTCCCTCCTGCTCACCCCCAAATGCAGGTTCTTTGTTCCGATCTTTATCTTGATTGGAGGTGGAGGAAACTCAAAAAAATCAATCTCGGATTTAAGGGGAAATCCAGCTAGCCGGGGAGTCACTGGCAGCCATTCACCCACTACTTGCCATGCCCGCCTTCTACAAAGGAAAGCCCTTTCCAAGACTTGGATCGGAGAGCATCTTGGGCATGGGAGGGAACCTAGCAGTGTCCCTACGATGTGCTTAATTGGGTTTCTTTGCTCTGGGGGAGAGCCAAGAGGGGCTGAACTCCTTCAGCACCACGGACCAGGAAAGGGGAACCACAAGAAGCAAGGAAGGGAGCCGGCTGGAATTTCAAATGACTCCCCAATAAGGGGACTGGCCCCACCATCAATCAGGACAAAGCGCACAAAACTACCCCCACCCTCAGGACAGAGCGCCCAGAACTGCCCCCACCCTCAGGA